>OOFC01018090.1:0-16612 GCA_900323345.1 Pseudochromis fuscus
AGCACAACATTTCCTTCCATATTGTGACTTCCACCAAAGATATTACTAGTGTTAGTCTTGTGTTTATTTATATCAATATTAGTTCCACAGCGTCGTGGCTGTTTAAAGATGTCTGTTGCATGTTTCTAGCTTCATTTGGTTTTTTTATGATGCAAGTTTCAAAGATGGATTTTTTCATATTCTGGATCATATTATCTGAAATTATTCCTTTATCCGGATCAATCTTTGATATATTGTAGACCATGTTAGAAACTTGTCCTGTATTTTTTTTCAAAGTGTCTTGACCATTTTTGGTGGAGTCATATGCATAAATGTGGCATATGGTCCTATCTCCCAATGTTAAAGAATCCTCCAAAAAATTCCTGGATCCAGACGGTGATCCGGATCACTTCCAAAATCTAATCATTTGTTCCTTATCCCTATCTGGACAATCCCTGAACATTTCATCAAAATCCGTCTTTTAGAGTTATTTTGGAAACCAACAGACAAACCCCGGCAAAAACATAACCTCCTTGGCGGGGGTAATAAAAAAAGGAAATTATCATTTATCTGATCCAGAATCATCCCGTAGATCAGGGGTGTGCAATCCTGGTCCTCGAGGGCCGCTATCCTGCATGTTTTAGATGTGTCCCTCTTCCAACACACCTGATTCAAATGACCAGCTCATCATCAAGCTCTGCAGAAGCCTGATAACAATCCTGGTCATTTGAATGAGAGAGGGAAACATCTAAGACATGCAGGATAGCGGCCCTCGAGGACCAGGATTGCACACCCCTGCCGTAGAGCATGCAGGTTGGAGCTGTCAGTTTGCTAACAGAAGGTTCAGGTTTAAATTCGTGAACTTTTCCTACAACCCAAGAACCATTCATAGAACTATAGAACTATATTCATAGAAGTAACCTCATTGGAACCAGGGTCTAAAATCATCATTCATTAAAAAAAACAAACAAAACAATGTTGAAGAGGTGTTTCACATATTATGTCCACCTCTTTTATCTGAATAAGCACCAAGTAAATAGAATACTCCACAGCATCCTCATCCATGCAGAAGTACCATAATTATCATTAAGGTAACTACTCTACAACTGAACAATATAATCGTCATAAAGGAGGTACTGCAGGTCTTATACACTAGTTTGAAGTCTTGCAAATAAGTATATGTAAGTTTTTTTTTATTCCTTCTTTGTAGAAAACAAAGTCTTTGGTAAACTTAAAATCAGTGAGTAATGCATTGGCCACTACTTTTACTGACATAAAAATTGTCATATTCTGAGCACTGCCTCTGCGTAATACATGCATCTTTGGTATATTACTAAATCAGCACTTGGCAGAACTTCAGATCTTGGATATTGTTGGTAAAGCAAAGTACCACAATGAAACACCCAGATATTCATGGGTTAGAATGAAGAACAAATTTCCTTGAACTACACTACATACAGCATGTCTAACTATGCGTGTCCAGTATGTTGCCATGAAGTCAAAATCCATCTCAGTGGTTTGTTGTTACCAAACACTCTGTTTGTCATTGATGACCCTAACCCACCCAACCATGTGTAAAAGTACATGTCCAGTTGGTGTGGTTCCAGCATGTATAACACAGTTGCGGTCATGCTGACAGTTTTTGCGTCTTCGCTGCTACTTGCGATTTCTTTTTCTGTCCAAATATTTGTTTTGACAGTGTAGTGCAACCTCTATTACCCCGTTCTGCTGCGCTGTCCTGGGTATGTTGTGGGCCTCGTGAGAATGTTCCTTCTTGAACTGTACCGAGAAGTGATCCAGATTAGTTCAGGGTGATGCCAAGTGTTATATTTATGCAATGTAGTGTTTAAGTTGTGATAAAAATCTTGGTAGGGATTTAACTGTGATTTTGAAGTTCAGGAATTCAGCTCTGAAGTTCATCACGATGTTTTGTGTCGGCGTTCATCTCCCTTTATTTTGCTTTTTGCAGGTCACCACACCATTTACATTGGTGTGCATGTGCCCAAGAGCTACCGACGTCGTAGGCGTCACCGACGGAGAACCGGCCACAAGGACAGAAAGGAGAAGTTGACGGAGAACGCCTCTGACAAGTCGGACACAGAAAACAACGATGAGGCCAGCAACAGCATCCTCAAACCTCTCAGTAAGTTCTGATGGACTCCATGTCAGGGCTGATTAGGTTTCATGTCTGTCTTTGCTTGAAGGCTGCTCTCTTTTCCAGAAAAAATCCCCTGTAACTCCCCGTGACCCCAACAAAAGTTGCTGAGTCCACTCTGTGGCCAGAAATAGCCACGCATGTCCTGCTGAGTGACAAGTCTGTTTCGACAGAGCAGAGTGAATTTTCATCGGAAGTAATGGCTGCTCGGATGTGATTGTACCGAGCCTGTTGAGTACAGTGCGACATCGTGTGCGTCTTCCAGTGATTTTTGTCCTTGGGTGTAGACATAAGTGTATATGTCGTTCATGGGTGGATGTGCGTGCAGCTTCTGTAGAGTGTAAAGTGCGATGTGCCCTGAGGCTACTGTGATCAGTGAGGGCTTGCACAAAGAGCTCTGGAGAGTTCGAGGGAAACTTGAGAGAGGAAAAAGGCAGGACTTGAGGTTACACTGGGTGACTGTGACTTAAAGATGTGAAGATTAGAGTAAAGCCCAATTCTTACTGATGCCAACTTCTCAGTCAACTCCGTGAACAAGTTATGATTCGAGTGAGACTGAAATCCTTTTAGAAAGGAAGACTTTAAAAGTCCAGTGTATCATAAAGTCACAGAGATCACAGTGACTTTAAAACAGTGGATAGTTTCCATTTTTAAAGGATTAGGTGCAGTTATGAGTCTGAGGGTTGGACCTCAAGATAAATGTAAAGAGGTTGCAGGATAATTAACACATGAGAAAAGTTGTGGATCAAGGTTTTTTTGGATTCTAAAAATCTAGATGATAGACTTTTTATAGAATGGATGACGCTAACACGACGCCACCTGTTGGTTTGTGGACTTGTATTTTGAAGCCACAAGTTTGGTATTTAAATATTGCCATTCTGGTTTTTTGGAGCGTATTTGGATATGTGAGGACATGGGTCTGAAGCTTAAACCCAAGCACGCTGTCCAATGTGTAGGAGACTGGAGTCAATCAAACTAACCACTTTTGAAGCCTAATATCTACTCAATTATGATGTTATTTTCAGATGGACCACCAGATCACTGGTAAGAGTTGATTTTAGCTGGAAGTGAATTGGAACAAACCTGTAGTTGCCATTGGTGGTATTGTACTTTTTGGCACCACATGAGCTTCATGCTTCCACTACATCCATCTTTTACATACAGTACCATACAAAAGTTTGGGGTCACCCTATAAACAACCTATTGACCAGCTTTTACTGACAACAAGCATCACAAACGTATGTAAAATGCAACTGAACAGGTATAGCAGAAAAAGCACTGAGGTATAGCTGGGTAAAGCAAAACGTCCCCAGACCATAGCTCTGCCTCTCCTGTGTCTGACAGTGGCACAAATGTTAAAGTCTGTACATATGTAATCAGAGTAAAACATATAAGATATGCTGGACAGATCCCTGTATCTGTACATGGTCTTTATTGTCACTGGAAAACCATTGGTTTTATGGGGTGACCCCAAACTTTTTGAATGGTCGTGCACGTTCAAGGGAGGACAAAATGCAAAGTGAAAAGGCAGTGACCATATTTGGATTTGAAGGGAGGAGTGAGGAGGTGGATCTTATCTGTGAATCTGAGGACACTGTCCATTGTGTATGAGACAGGAGTTCACCAGTGAATCAGCCTCCAAACCATCTGCAAATCATTGAGACCAGAGCTGTCAATCAAACAAACAACACCTCTACACCTTCCTCTGTTTGAAGCCTATTATCTCCTTAATGATGAAATGATTTTCAGATGGACCAGATCCCTGAGAAGAAGAATTGACTTTACCTGACGTCAGAATAGCTTCTAAGATAAATGTGTTTTAGGATTGAAAATCAGGATTTTTGAATCAATTGGAGCCAGAGTTTTTTGGACCATTGGTGGTATTGCACCTTTTTACACTTCCATATTGGTGTCACTTTTGAGACTGGGTTGCTGCATCCATTTCTATCTGCAGTCTATGACCTGGACAGATAAAACAAACTCTAAAATAATATTTCTGTTTTTGGTGAAGTGCTTACATAAAGGGTCACAGGGACACCACAGATTTGACTGTATTTTGGACAGACACTGATCTTCTGATAACAATAATATGTGGTCATACTGGAGAAGCCAGACGATGGTAATTCTCTGTTTCATCCACATTTTTATGTAACACCAGTGGGGAAAAAGGCTTGAAACGTCAGTTGCTTTCTGTCAAAGCCAATAATGAGGCAGACCACTGTCATTTCGAGAGAATGATGTCATTTTGCACATGATGTGACAAGAGGAGTGAAATATGCCAGAACTGGATTTTAACAGTGTGCAGACACGTCACTCGATGAAGGAGGATTTTCTTTGGAACATTAATCCAATCAGAGACTAGATTACAACCAGCCCATCTGGTTGGTGCCCATGCTGACTGCGATGATGCATATTTAACAGAGTTTTATAGGGGAATGTTCCTGGATCTCAGTCAGTAATATTAACCGGTGCTGGTCTGGAACAAGCTTACAAAATGGCTGAAGGATGGGGTATTGGTATCATGTTGGTGATTCAGATATCATGTTGCTAGCTGTTTAGACTGGAAGGAACAGTGTGATCTGAGCATTTATTTTACAACCTCTTATAAATCATATTACATTTTGGTCCAAAGTTGACTCAGAGTGATCAAAGTACCTTCACATTTTTGGCAAACTGCTTTAATGGCCAGCAAGTTGCAAAATGTGATTGACTGATATGGTTCAACTCGCTCATTTTCTCACAACCCCTTAGTTTGATCATACTCTGTCCCCAATTTTTGACCATAGGCTGTATTAAGAAATGGACAAATCAGCTGGGGCTCAAAAATGAGGCCACTGCCGAAGTGCACAAAATCCTTCTGATGGCCACAAGAGGCTGGCTCCGATTGACTTCAACTGAAAAATCATCATTTTCAATCATGGAACAGAGACCTAATTCTTTAACAGTCATTCTGATGTCATTAGTTAAAGTCAACTCTTGTCAGTGATCTGGTCCATCTGAAAATCATTTATCATTAAGGAGATATTTGGCTTCAAAGAGGAAGATTTAGTTGCAGGGTTAGTTTGATTGGCAGGTCTGGTCTGTAATGAGACCAGCACTGAAGTCAGGTCTCACACACATTGGGCAGTGTGCTCAGGTTCAAGGGTCAGACCCACCTTCTCACTCCTCCCTTCATATTCAAATATGGTCACTTCTGGCTCTAAACACCAAACTCCTGGCTTCAAAATGCAAGTCCACAAACTACTGTAATGCAGAATATATTTTAAAGAATACAAGTGACTGATGGTCAGTACTTGCTTTACTGCTTCTCTTTTTAAATAAATAGTTGGAGAAAAGCTGTTTGTATTTCCCTTCCTAACAAACAGATTTTCTAAAATGTGTTTCCCTCTTAAACCCCAAACTTGCCCCTAATCTCTAACAATGTGCAGTTAGTCTTTGGACTTGCTGGTTCATTTTCTCACATTTTACTTAATAAGATTTTTTTTTCTTTAAGCCACACCCTGTAACTCAGGAAAAGATGGATACTAGTTGAAACTATTTATTCTTGTTTACATACATGTTCAACCTTTCTGTTTGGGTCTTTCATTCATTTTGAGTTTTTATTGAATCGATTGCACATTAAACAATCACTAGCCGCTTCATTGTTTCCCATCTCAGCTGTCTGCTTTACATGCACAGTTACAGAGACAAACATGAACCATTATAGATGACAATAAATACACTAAAAAGCAATTAAATCAATATTTTAGTCTCAATAGTTGAACAAAAGTGAAGAACAAATTCTCAATGTATAATATGCTGATGATCTACTCAGTCAGTTTTCTTCTTTTTTAGTTGGTACATTGCATAACTGTAAAATACCTGCATGTCAAAGGGGAAGACAAATCTCTTTCATTCCTGAAAAACTCAGTGAAGTCAGGTTGTGATGACATAACATCTGAAGACCTACACACCTCCGTTTGTTTACAGCAACAGCAGCAATTCTACGTTCGTGGAAAATGTGGCAAGAAAACACGAGCATTGAGGTTTTGTTAGCAGTCAACACTGACGCAGTGTGCTGGTTCCTATGGGTGAAATAGTGTAAATGCTGTAGATGTTGTGGAAAATCTGTCAAGGTATGAAGGTGTTAATGAAGTGGACAGTGATGTTGGCGTAACATAAACAGAGCATACAGTACAAAGTGTATTGTTGTACAGTCACTTGTTCATTGGTTTTATTGTGTGTAAACTGATTTTTGTACATTTTATAAACCATGTGATGTGAGTCATTTGGACCCACTGTTGCCAAAAGTGCATTTTAAAGTGATTTCCTGATTATGTCCTGGGTCAGTGCTGTTGATGCTCTCAAGAGTAGCAGAATAGATGTGTAAAATATCATGTTCAGTGTTAAATAAACAGTAAATAGTAGAAATAGTGAATATTTTTTGTGTTACTATGATGTAATCATAGACTGTATACAGAATGGATAAAGCTAACATGACGTCACCTGTTGGTTTGTGAATTCATGTTACGAGGCCAGGAGTTTGGAGTATTCTTGGTTGTTAGGAGTTAGGAGTTAGCCAGAAGTGACCATATTTGGTATGAAGGGAGGAGGCTCTTGAACCTGAGGTCACTATCCAATGTGTATGAGGCTTGACTTCAGTGCTGCTCTCATTGGAGTTCGGACCTGTCGATCAAACTAAATGTAAATTGATCAAACCGCTAAATCTTCACCCAGTATCTCCTTAATGATAAATGATTTTCAGATGGACCAGATCACTGAGAAGCAGAGTTGACTTTAACTAATGGAGGACTAATGGATCTAATGGAGTAGCAATGCGTTTTAAGACCCAAAGTCAATCTGCAATAAAAAAATGTCTTTTTAATCCTGTTTGATCACATCGCTGGTCGTATTGTTCTCTTATTTAATGATTTTAGCCAAATAAATGTAAAAAAAAATAGCTTTGTGTTTGTTACTATATCAAAGTTTATTTACATTTACTTCTTGGTTAAAAAAAATAAACTCACCTGACTGTCATCATTTTGCCCAGAGCAATGTCAACCAATAGCATCCTTACATCCACCTGTCAGTCAATCTGCTGTTATCAGCACAGTTCAGTTTACCACCAGAAAACACTGACAGAGAGTAGGAGCAGCTGGAGTAGTAAGTTAGTTAGTATGTTTTCAAGTAATGTTAGCTAACTAGCTAGCTATGGTGTTTTGTTCTGCTCCAATAGTCCAATCAAATTACTCCAAACGTTTTGTCCCACCTACACATTCAGTTTTTGCTAGAAAACTCTTGAAATACTATTTCAGGTGGGCTTTAAGTTGTGGACTCCTGGTACTTTTGTTCAAGCACTAACTGTAAATGGGAAATCCTCAGTAACAGGGGTATTTCTGGCTTTTTGGTGCTGGGAAATTTTCATCATGAAGAGGGTACATTTGGGTCAGAGCTTACTTGCAGAATGCTCAGACAGATTAGAGTTTTATGTAAGAAAAACATTTCTCAGAATTATTCAAGGAACTTCATAGTGTGAAGCTAAAGTTGTTCCTAATAAGTGGGAATTATCCAAGTCAGTTTTATTCACATCGACTAAATCATACTGTATACTCTGTGTCGTGCACGACTATTTTTCCTCTGTTAACCTGCAGAAATCTCCTCCGGTGATTTACAGGGCTCCAAATAACCTACAGCCTAATAGGCGGAGTAGGATGGGCAGTCTTAATTATTTTGGAGATTACAAACCATGAACTATAAAATCATCTAATATTGTTGTGAAAAGTCTCAAAATGAGCAGTATTAGGCAATAGCTTGCTAACTGGTAAAGGACAAGCACTAGCATTCTGACCTTCTAATGTTACGAATACCAAAGGCATTAAAACTCTATTTAATATTTAGTTTGATTTTTCACATTTTGTGTTTCTCCCACTGAACACCTGGTTTGTATTTTTGCTGTTTGTGACTGTAGAGCAGCTCTGCCTTTAAGAAATGTTTATACAGCTAAAGCTAAAATCTGCAGGCATCTGTCAGGCATGCAAAAACTGACAGGCATGCAGTCTACCTAATGTTCTGCTGTTATTCACTGTGCTGCTCTCTGGGAAACATGGCCGCCCCCGGGGGCCAAGGCCCTTGTCTGTCTGGACTGAAATCCAATTGTTTGGTCAGATGGACGCTGCAGGGACTTCAAGCTCATCATCCTGGTTACATGCATGTCCACTGCACAGCTATGTGACCCCTGCTCATTTTAATGATTTTTTTTTTTCTCAAAAGCTTTTCCCCAAAAAAATCTTTTTTCTACCAGGATCAACTGTTCTCACAAAGTGGATTACAGAGGTCACTTATAAACTTTGCTTGTACACAAATGGGTTTGATTTCCCAAAGTCAGGGAGAGGAAGCTATAACTGCTATGATATGATACAAGGACAGAACTCTTTAGACTAATGGAGACTTAAGTTAAAAGATCTTAATTTCTTAGGTACTTTCAAATATCTGCTGTTTTTCTCCTAGTTTCTCAAAGCTGACTAAGCCCCCAGCTTTTAGTGTTATGTCCATATTACTATGATGCTCTGTATGCTCCACATGACCCTATATCTCATAATGCAGCCCTGATTTGACTGTAGATTACTCACCCATGAGTCAGACAAACAGAAAAGGACCGCTCTGCTTTTTTGTAATTGTGTGTTAGTTGTGAAGCCTGCCCTAAATGATTATGGTTGGTGGTAATTGCACGTTGTGTAAGACCTATCTTATCTATAGAATAAGACCCATATTATCTATATACCGGTTTATGGTCATAGCTGTTTATCTGATATATTCTTCACACCATAGGGAAGGATTTGTCCTTGAATACTGATTGGATAAACTACTTAAACCCTGAAAAAAACCTTGTTTTATTTACCATGATAGCTCTTACATTAATTCTCTTTTGTTGTTTAAATGCACATATAAATCTTCTAGCTTTTTTATGTGGCAAACAGCCACGATAGGACATTGTCGACAAAGACATAAGATAAAGATAAGCCAGTAATATCTTTAACTTCAGACAGTGAATTGCATATAATGAAGATTTTAGCCCATCTATTATCACACTGCACACTTTGCTAGTTTGATGACCCTAACATCTGTTTATAGTCCTTGTCCAGTTTACTTCAGTAAATGACATAGACAGTAGTCATGAATTTGTTGCCATCATTTGGAGGTAGTTTGATGGTTAGCCATATATGTGAACACAGAACTCAGCATGTTTTATAATGTTGCTGTACCGCCTGTTTGATGTCTCATGATGACATTGTAGACTGCATTCAAACTACTGTTAGTGGAAAGAGTTGATTTTCTGCTGCTCTGCAATGGACTGAATTGTCATTTGGGTAAAATTGTTGATTACATAGGGACAGACACCAGAATATTTTAATGGCAGAAGTCTTTGCAGAATTGTCAAGAAGTCAGCAGAATGTTTTGGTCCTTCACCAGTCTTTTTGCGTCTTTTCAGTAAATCTTATCATCCCATGTTTTTGTTAGCAAGATCAGGTCTACAGATTACTAGTGGCTGTGCTACTGTTCTTTGTCAGATTGACCTGTACTGATGTAATTCATGCTCCATTATGCAAGTGATTAGAAATACATTTGAATACCCAGTAACCACTGTACTGAATGTGGGCTGTGGTGTCCCTCAGGCCTCTACTTTGGAGCCTCTACTGTTCTGTCATTACATGGCAGTGGTCGGAGTTGTGGTCATGCTACCTTACACTTATATTCTCAGAGTGACTGTTGTCTCTCAGGCCTTTATAAAAGTCTATTTGTTTGCATCCTACCTGTAATAATGCAGCAAATTACAGAGATTTATTTTTTTTAAATAAATCTCGAAACCAAGTAAACACTGAGGGTAGTGGTGGGTTGAGATTGTAAGCACAGAGAACATGTTGCTATACATTCAATATACCTGCAGTGAGCCCATTGGACCTTTTTAATTTCAGGTTATTTCCTCCCAGCTGGTATTTCTTACATTCTCATCGGAGCTCGGCCACCTCAGCTATCACAATAAAATACCAGAGCTAGAAGGTCTTGGTATAAATACTGTGCTCTCAGTGAATCACCCTCAGGGTGTCACTCTGCATTCAGCCCAATCCCTGTTTGCTGCCCGTGTGCTAGCTGCCCTGCATACTGAATGTCAGGCATAGAAAACATCTCCTGCACATTTGACTTTGAACGAGGTGACACAGAGTTACATTAACGTCGCATGTGCGGCCGCAAACAATGAACGTGCTATTAGATCCCATGTAGCATTTTTACTGTGCCGAGATTTTCAGAAAGGTCAAAGGAGGTGGAAGGTATTTGTGTAGGATGCATGTCAAGAGTGGGACTAAACAGGCCTTTAGTGGCAGTCACACTAAGCTTTCTGCCGGGCAGCAAGCATTCTTCCTCCATCCCCTATCCCATGAGCCTCTGCTGCTGGGACAAAGTCCTCTTTGTATGCCCATGGCTCTTGGCTAGAGCACACAGAGCTTTGAAATTGCGTTTGAACGATGGGATTTTCATTTCTATCCCTCCTTTTCGTGCTTGCTCTCACCCCTCTTTGCTTTCACTCTGCACTGAGCCTGACCCCCACCACCCCTTCTTCTCACCCTCCTCACCCATCCTCCCATCTTTCTCTTAGCAACTGGTTGAGTGGGACAGTATTGCATTGACACTAAAACACTGCTTGTGACCAGCTTGGTTTTTCTGCTAGATTGCATGGATAGGCAGCGTCAGAAAGTCTCTCTGGGGAAATCCTCAGTATAAACAGCTCTCCAGCCCTACTGTGGATTAAAAGAAGCTCAGGAAATTAGATTTTCAATTAATGGATGTCCAGTTTATAATAGTTTCTGATGTTCTGTGACAGATAAGAACTTGTCTAAACTGTTAATTTCTTATTTTTTAGGATATTGTTCAGGCTATCCCTGAAGTTGTATTTACTGAGAACTCCTAGCAGTAGCATAAAATATAAAACCTGTAGTGTGTATATATAAAAATTAAATGGTGGATTCCAGCTGACTTCCTGAGCTTGTGCCAAAGTTTATTTCTGGAAAGACAATGTTTCCTTCAGCAGAGCATCTCTAGCTTCATGGGGAAGAAAATGAGTACCGCATTTTCCGGACTATTGAGCACACCTGTCTATAAGCAGCTATTGAATTTATTTGAACAGTTTCATGTGGTCCACTCTGACCGGGTCTGATGTGACGAGGCTAAATGTATCAGCGGCACGGAGCTTGCTAGCTTGTAAAAAGCCAACTAGCTTCGTGCCACAGCGGTGTTTAAGCCTCAGGGTTCAAAGCGTTGGAAAAAAGTAGCAGCTTATAGTCTGGAAAATACGGTAATCTAGGATTTTTGGATTGTTTAACTACTATTATTAAGACTTTTGAATGTAAACTAAAGACCTAGCTCTTTAGTCTGACTTTTATTTAGGGTTTGAAAATTTCATTACTTGAATGTTTTAAACTTATTTATTATTTTATTTTTAGTAACCTCTTCCTCTTTTAATATTTATCTTCTCCTTGTTGTTGAATTTAACTCCATGTATTGTATTGCTGTTGTTCTGCATTGGACTCTTCTTCTAAATCCATCCTTGGTATTATTTAGCATGTTTAAAAAATTTGATTTATATGAAAGGTGCTATAGAAATAAAGCTTAAATAACTGATTGCTATTTGAATATGTCATGCTACTTCAGGCACCTTTACTGCCCGGCTCTCCCTTACCTATAAGCACATTTAAGAAACACTGCACTGCCTTCACCCTGCACTTCCCGCCATTGTCTGCATGTGATTTTGGCCATATAGGTATTTAAAGTGTGTTTTAACTGTTTACTGTAATCAGCGTAAATCGCACTGTATGTGAGTGTCAGCTGAATGTGTGTAACGCACATGTAAATTATTCCTTCTAAGATGTTATTAAACAGGTTGCGGTGACTTAAGCTAGTTGCAGCTTGTGGAAATGTGTGTGGGAGAGTGTGTGTGTATGTGTGTGTGTGTGTGCCAGCAGACAGTTTATCCCCCACCTAGTAATCTTACAGCTGCTCGTCTGGCTCGTACCTGCTGCTGCTGCTGTTGTTGTTATTGTGCGGCAGAAAACACAAGAAGGGGAAACTGCAACGCTTCACCTCATTTACTGTGTGGTCATGAACTGGCCGACTGACTGATTGGATGGATGGATGAGTCAGTGTGGTGGATGATGTAATGTCAAGTGCTGTGTGTGTGTGTGTGTGAGTATAAACGTCCAAAATTTACCTGCAAGTCCAGTTAAAGACTCAGCTCTGAGGTTACAGTGGATTATTGTCCTTCCTCTCTGATACAGGTTGTTTTTATTCCACGGCAACATCAATAAAAGTCTGTTTTATGTGTTTTATTAATGTCTTTTTTATGGATTTTTTCACTTTAGCCCAGAATAGCTCTCTTTTTTTCCCCACTCACTTTGACAGAGCCTGCCAAACATTTCATTTTGCTCATGACAGTTGTTTTTTACGTGGCGTTTTAGACTTGACGAGATTAAGAGTCGTAGGGAAACACAGCAGAATTGCATCTTTAGAAAATAACAAATGGTCAATTTTAAATACATTTAATCTCTGTCGTCAACACTCTGGTGCAACAGTATTAGAAAGCTGTTATGTAATCAGATGGGACAGCTTTGTTATTATCACAGACACACAGACACATACATGTTTATGCTTTTGTACTAAGGCCCCTCGCTGACATCATGCATTCCTTAACCCTGACCCTCCATCACAGTCTTAACCCTTAAAAAATGCCTGTAACTGGCTACTGGCTTTCAAAGTAACAGACCCCGCTTGAGGCTTATTAGAGGAAGGACATTATTTTTACTATCCTCTGTTTGATGAGTAGATTTGGTTGTATTTTAGTGCATAGCTTTAAATGGGATCAAAGTGGATCAAAATGTTAACTGCATTACACTTTTAATACAAACATAACATTTCAAATGAAAAGCCCTTAAGAGTTTCAGTAGAAAGAAATGTTTCATATCTTAACAAAGCTTTTATTGTGAAACATTTGCAGGCAAAGTGATTAATTTATTCTACCCAGGCCTGTATGTGAACCATTATCAGAAACCTGGCATTTAATCAAATAGCCGAAGCTTTCATCACTGTTTCCACTCAGTCACTTCTAACCAAAGTCATTTTGCAGAGATGCTTAGATGCCTAAATAAGTCAAAAAAATTGTGCAGGAATTTAGGTTTTCGATAATGAAATGACTTATTTCAATTACAGATTTTACTGTTTGAGTTGACTCCAGTTAGGGGAGCATAACACAACTACAAAAGATATAGTAAATATATAAGTAAAGTGCCATTATTTCACTTTTTCATCAAAAACTCCAATTTAATTAGAGTTGCAGTGTTTTCTGTGTTCACACAAGATGAAAATGTACTGATTTTCATCTGTAGGCAGTTAACTTGACTTTGCCTGAAGTAGTGAGTGTCCGATGCAATTCGCAGCCTCCCTCTGATTAAAATGACACAGCACGAGTCCCAGGCACAGTGACATTAGCCTTATTAGACCTTTTTAAAGGCAAACATTTTGCTGGTATGTCAAGTAAAATAGTCAATTGCCATGTCTCCAAACTGAAGCCAATGCAGAAAAGTCCAAAAAAGTGCAATACCACCGATGGCCACTAGATGTTGGTTCCAGTCTGGCTCCAATTGTAAATCATTGCATTATTAAGTAGATATTTAGGGGTGTGGTTAGTTTTATTGACAGCTGTGGTGTCCAATGATTTGAAACTGGTTTGGAGACTCATTCACCAGTGAACTCCAGCTTCATGCACATTGCACAGTGTCCTCAGGTTCAGGAGTCAGGCCTGCTGCCTAACTCCTCCCTTCATATCCAGATACGGTCACTTCTGGCTCCAAACAACCAACATAACCTTGTTTAAATGCCAAACCCCTGTTTTCAAAATACGAGTCCACAAATCAACTGGTGAGGTCACGTCAGCTCTGTCCATCCTGTCCAATCTAACCTGGTGGAATAACATTAATGGTGCTGTGGTTGGTTCAGGTGACAGTGTTGGATGGTACAGTAAACTATATTCAGGCCTGTTTGCACCTGTTATACAGTCACTGTCTGGGTCTTCCAGCAGAGCCGCCACTGTTTCATTTGTATGAACTTCTCTGTACACGAGGTGTGCATCACGCCATGTACTCGTCTTGTGTGGTTGTTTGCTGATGACAATCGTCTCTGTGTACAGTTTTCTACATGCATGGACTTGTTTTCATGACAGAGGGGGGTAGTGATTATTTATGGGCTGTCATTCAGAGCTCACATGTTGTCTGCACTCGTCAGAACGAGCAGCGATCATATCCTTTGACCAAGTGTTTGAGTAGCACTGAGAAGTATTATTTATATATCAACCCTGTTGAAATTGTGCTCTGCTCTGTTTTTGTTACTCTCTAAATATTCAAATGAGAAGACAAGGGGAAGGAAAGCCAAGGCACATAAAGAATAGACCAGTTTGTGAACCATTTCCTAATTGTTAATGAGGGGCTCCAGGGCAGCGTGCCAAGGCTCAGAGGGCCAATGGCGAAGGCCTGTTTGAACAGTGAAGGGGGGGGAGAAAGGGGGTTAGCTGTGGGGACACTGTCACAGAGGGGACCCCTAAACCCCTCCGGCCCCCTCCTACCTGGTTCACAAAGTGCTGGAGCAGGCAGCCGAGAGCGGCTGTCACTTCCACCCAGGACTTTAATGAGGGTCTAGCTGCTGTTTTGGGACTGTGGTGAGCCAGTGTCGCTTGCAGACTGCTGTCTTCGGGGTCAGCTGACTTGGAGAGTACAGAGGGGGGTCACTGAGATTTTAGAGATGTCCAACAACAACAATAACCAAGATGAGAAGGAGAAAAAGGAAGAGGACACAGAGGAGAAGGGAGAGGAGGTCGTGGTGAAAATCCCTCCACCTCCACCTCCTCCTGAGGTCAATGGGAAGGCTCCAGCTGAGGACGAGAAGCCAGCGGCCAAACCTTTGCCCAACGGGCACCAGTGCCAGCCTGTGAACCGCAGTATTTTTCCTCTGTCCACAGTCTCGCCAGCAGCTGAGAGGATTCGATTCATACTCGGGGAGGACGATGACGGCCCGGCACCCCCGCAGCTCTTTACCGAGCTGGATGAGCTGCTGTCCGTGGATGGACAGGAGATGGAGTGGAAGGAGACGGCCAGGTAAGGAGCTCAGTACCAAACCTCAGGCAGCTCCTTCATGCACCTTTTGATTCTTCAGTTGTAAAGATGTAATATTGTAATAGTACACCTTTATTTTAGCTCTTCAGATAGTTTTAAACATCCATCCCAGAGAAAAGACACTGAACAAACTTCAGACAGACTTAAGCCTCAAATTGAGCTCTCAGGGTTTCCCAGGTTTCTTCTGTGTGGCCCACTAGTGGGATGTGGTGGGATAGAGATGGGACGATTGTTTATACTTCATTAGCATTGGATGAGTGAAGCTCTCTCAGGGGGAAACTGGATCCCCTGGTTCTGCTGTTTGAGGCACCAAAGGAGTTGACTTGTTATCCCAACCTCTGACCAACTGCACTGCAGATAAATCTTACTGGTTTGAAAGATTTGTATTACTTTCAGAATACAGTGGAAGTGGTTTAACTTATACTTAATAAAGGTTTTTGTTTTTATTCTAATAAAAAAAGAGTTTTGAACAATTTCTTATCCAATATTTATAATGACAGATATTAAATTTACTCAGAGAATATCGATATTAGTGATACTAGAGATAAATAAAATAAAATAAAATAAAAAAACTGGAGAAAGCAGAACCTTAATTTGACCTGGATTGGACTAAATAATTAAATTTTTATCTGTCTTTTGAAGATACAGCAAAGTACAAGATGTATTTTCTTGTCATCTACTCAAAATACAATAGTTTTGAAGGGAGCAAAATTACACATCACAAAATAAGATGCAATATGTGAAACATAACTTGATTTTTTAACCAAGAATCAGAAATGATGTTGTGATGGAGAATCTGATTTTTCTCCAATGTAAAGAAAGAATGAAAGGACTGATGGAAGGATCAGCAGAGTTAAATGTTAAGAGGACTGCATTTTTTTAACCTTTTAAATACTTTTTAGTTACAAAAGGTGGAAAAAAACCCAATCCTGCTTCTTTAATGACAAACTTAATATTCTGGAAATAACTGCAGAGATTAGGAACTGGTGCAATGTCTCTCCAAGTGCACTCAGGGAATTCAAAATGAATAAAAGGTCTCACAAGTGCTGGGCAGTGATGGCAGCACGCCAAGTGCAATTTTGGCAGCCAAATTGGCCAAATAAAAACCCTGGTATATAAACAGCTGCTAAGTACCAGTTCAGCTTCTCATCCCTGTGACTCTGAGGGAGGGAGGGAGGGAGAGGAGTAATTAAATACATACACAAAGACAATACAATAGTCTTTAATGGTAAAATAATACTGCAATTGAATTTAAGAATGTAAGATTTTACCATAATGATAAACTCTA
>OOFC01018090.1:21324-32491 GCA_900323345.1 Pseudochromis fuscus
CAGGAGCCCACTTGCAGTTCCTCAACTTCTCCACCGAAGCCAACCACGACTTCCTCGAAATACGCAACGGGCCCCTCGATACAAGCACTGTGATTGGCCGATTCAGTGGCCAGGATGTCCCCTCTTCTCTTCTCACCACCTCCCACGAGACGTCAATTTTTTTCCATAGTGACCATTCACAGAACAAACCGGGTTTCAGATTTGAGTACCAGGGTAAGACTCCAAACATGACAGTGTAAAAGAAAGTAGACTTAAAGATTTACAAGATGAGAGAAGAGATTTATAATCAGTCTTTGGATTGCCTCTGAAAAAAGTACACACTCAAATAGTTAATTCGTACTTATAATAGGCATAATCATCAAGACAAAATTTTGCTAATTGCAGAACAAAGCCAATAATGAGTTGCTTTCTTCTGTGTTGATAAAACTTGTAATTACTTAAGTGTGTGTGGTGCTTTTTGGGTGCTTCAGATCCTTTTTGCTGTCACTGAAATGTGGCTGAGCACAGTTACACTCAATGTAAGTATCAGAACTAATATAATATAAAGATAATCAGAGCTATTTGCCTGAAGTGGCACAATTACACAATCAGTAAAAATAAGAAAGTCACAGAGATTAATTTCATCTTGTGAAGCAAGGAATGATCAATCATCATCTCAAGGAGTGTTTGCTTTTATTTCCACAAGAACACTTATGCACTATTAGCGTCGCCTCAGTGTGAGGTTTATTCATGTAAAGCCATAACATTACTGAATTAGCCCTAGAACCAACTCCGTCAAACTAATCAGCACACACAGCCCGTGAATTCCCCAGATCTATAAATCTCTGTCTATAAAAACTGGTGATCACTTAAAAGATTGCTTCTGTATGTGCCAATAAAAGGCTTGACTGCATATGTTGCATGGCTGCTGCTTGGAATAAATCGCCCTGGCCTACAAATGCAACAGGCGCACAAAGTTTGTATTTGGCGATTCAACAAACGAGCCAGCAAATCGAAAGGTAGCATTGTGCATTTACATAATTATGTGTACATTAGCATATAAATCATGCATTATATTTGCAAATACCCCCTTTTGCAGTATTTGCATGACTTATCTCCTACAAAGGGAAGCTGTGATCCATAGAAATCAATTCCTTTAGTCATATTTATATCCTGGCTATTCAAGGCTCGCTGCCTGCTCTGGTTTTGTATCCAAGAGGAAAAAAACAACAACAAAAAACTAAGAATTGTTTACCCACACTGCTTCTGATGACTGCATCATACTCCTCTGGTACAAGTCAAACCTGCCTCTGGCATTTTTTTTTCCTCTGAAAACTCCTGTCTAAGAAGGAGGAGGAGGAGGAGGAGGAGTGAGTGGGAGGTTGAGCCCAAGGAACAACAGACACATGATGAAGGGGATTTAAAAGTGGAAAATAAAAATAGAGGATGCACCGGTATGACACTGTTGTGGTCTGGAAGCAGAACATTCGCATATTAAGTCCCAGTCTGCGGTGGTTGCGTGAATTGATTGCTGCTGTAGTTGCAGATTATCTGAAACAGTCAGATGGCCAGCGCCTGAACCACAGCAATCGTTAAACCAATAGGCCTTTGAAACAACAAAAAAATCACTGAACTGCTTTGTTGTCACAATTATACTGGGAAATACAGGTTTTCAAATGACAGATTGTTGCTCTTTTCTGTTGTTGGCACAGTAGAGTAAACTCTCTCTTCTTTCCACCTTCAGCATATGAACTGCAGGAGTGTCCAGATCCAGAGCCTTTCCGCTATGGAGTGGTAGTGGGCGCAGGCTTCAATGTGGGCCAGTCCATTTCCTTCGAGTGTCTGCCTGGGTATCAGCTGATGGGACACTCCATCCTCACCTGTGAGCACGGCACCACCCGCAACTGGGATCACCCTTTCCCTCGCTGCGAAGGTAAGAGCTGTACCCAAATCCCCATTCGACATATCTGGCCGTAAAATAGCCGCATGATTGCAAAACTAAACTAATAACACGATAACTTCCTGTTCCGAACATATTGAGCCATTACATCATTAGTGCAAAATGCAGCCATGGAGATAATGATTATCTATTATGAATAATGTAATTAAACTGAATTATTATCCCCTATTAATGAAGCAAAGTAGTCTTCAATGAAAATCAATACTGTGCTAAAGGGGAGTGGAGACAAATAAGAAAAAGGGAGCTAAATTAAAAAGAAAAATAATGGACGTTCTTTCTTTTGCCTCGTCCTTGACCCACATTCTCACGCTCCAGCTGTCAATTATTCAATAAGGCAGGCAGAATTACAGGGAGAGGTGATGGCCGTGACACTGGAACTTTGAATGGGCGAGCGTGGGGAGATAAATGGGAGTGAGGGAAGGAGCAACGGAGTGAAAAAGCAGAGGGAACAGGAGATAGAGTTTATTCTGTCACGGCTATTTTCTTGTATATAGAGCTTTTCAATATTCACATCAAGTTGAAAGCTGAAATATTATTCGCATAGACCTGCAAGAACATGAAAGCTGTACAAATAAAGCAGAAATAAGTCCAAGTAAGTACAAATAAATCATTTTCTTTTAATTGTTCTGTTTATTTTTGTAATTACTTCAACTACTCCTGACAGTATTTGGCCCAATCAAATCCATAACATCAGTAATATGTGTATGCATGCGTTTGTGTGTTATCCACAATAACCAGCTATAACTACCCCGGTGATCCTGACTGTGAACGTAAGTAGATTGGCTGTATTGTGATGACCTGGCGTGAGGAAGCAATGTCAGAAACATTGCAGATACATCTCCCTTAATGGGAGAAATGTAATGATCACACAATCACATGTGTGAAGGAAGCACAACCTGCTGCAAGTAACAAATACTTCCTGTTTTGTTTTGGGTTTTTTGTAAATTTTGAAGTGTTTAACTGCTTTCAATCGTTCGCTGAGTTTTAATCCTTTCACGTCAGGAACAGGAACACACATTTAGGATTGAAAAAATAATTGTAGATGCTGTTTTTATATTACATGGTGATGTGTGTTTCTAACCATAAAACGGGTAAACACAAAATAATTTTGGAAAATTAATTAATTATTTTCTAATGTATCTGGGATACAATGACATAATTTCATGATAATATTGATGATTTTTCCGCCTATCACCTTTATTTTCGAATTTACTGTCTGTATCACCAAAGATATGTTTTTGCCATTTTCAAGGAAATTTATTTTTTATTTTGTTTATAGATTTTCCAGACTATAAGTCGCTACTTTTTTCTGACGCTTTGAACCCTTCAGCTTAAACACCGGTGTGGCTCATGTATCGACAGCACGAAGCTCGTTAGCTTTTTACAAGTTAGCAAGCTCCATGCCGCCGATACATTTAGCATCGTCACATCAGACCCGGTCAGAGTGGACCACATGAAACTGTTTGAACAAATTCAATAGCGGCTTATAGACAGGTGCGCTTAATAGTCCGGAAAATACGGTAGTAATTTCATTTGATGTTTTTTGTGCTTTCATTTTAAAAACTTAAAAATATGTTAATCAACACTTAATCAATAACATGCAATTAAGAGCAAAATATTTCAACAAGAACATATAAAATCATACTTATTTTTTTAATTATTATTTTGTTCTATTTTTAAAAGCAAAGTCCTCTCACAATATAATAGACGTGCATAAACAACACTTACTATATGGCTTTGTTAGCTTACCCCCCAATCTCTGCATCCCCCCAAGATACAGAAACTACTTGAGGGTTAAATGAAGCCAATATGCTTTGCTGCTTTTGTTAGCAGAGTAAACTCATTGATCCTTTTAGCGCATCTCCTCTTAGCTAATACATAACCATGCTTGTTGATTAGCAAGCCCCATGTTTTAACACTTACACTTGACCCCAGAGCGCTACATCCTGCTCGTCAGTCTCTCTGTCACTCCAGTATTTGCATAGATTTCCTCTGAGGCGGGGATGAGAGACACAAGTACATTGATTTTTTGTTACCGTCCCCGCGCTAACCTACTTGTCTTGGCATGATTATCGCATCACGTTGTGTATCTGCACTTGACCTTCGCAGTCTTGTCTCCTCCCTCATCATCTCTTTACCATTTCCTTTATTTTCAATATAACTGCATAAAAGCAAATGCCCAGACAAATAAAAGCTCTAGAGTGGGAAGAAGTAAGGACTCAAACGAACACCTATCTCGGTGTCGTAGAAAAAACAAAATCAGCCTCATTTCCTGCTTTTACAGCTAAATTTATGCTTAACTACAGTAGTCCAGTACTTTAGAAACCAGCATTTACACACAGTACTGCTCTTGAGATAATTAGTCCACCTTTGTAATGAAATTGCTCATTTAAAATGAAGTAATTTAGACATGCTTTGACATGAGAAGCTGCAAGAAACGAAGCCCTGGACTTATTAGCGGTGGACAATTTACTGCTATAGGCCACGCAAAAGGATTTAATCATCGTAGTTTTTTCCTGAAGTAATCCTTTATGCATGTTACCTGTTAAATTAGGCTTCACTGTTGTTTTATTATTTTAAATCAGTACTGTTTCATGTCTCCACCTAACCCTTCAAGCTAACACATGCTCCCTCATACATAAGGCCTCAGTAGCTTGCCAGTCAATGTGTCAGCCAGAGGTGCAACCCCATAGAGTGTCCAGGGTTTAATCAATGGGTCTGATCGATAGCTCATTTAACAGGTGAGGCAGCAGCGGAGGGGCCACTCAACCACGGGGGCTAAAGCAGGCATCTGTATAACATGAATGCACACGTAACCCGGGAGAGAAACACAGGGATCAAACATGCAATCGCTGCTTCGGGAAATGATCTAATACCCACAGGCGTCCAAAGGGTGCGGCGTTAAGCTGAATACCCCATCTGGGTTACTTGAGATGCCTGCCTTGCCGCGATTGCTGCTCCTTCTTGATTTTCCCTGCTCCACCGCAGAGAATATGAAGTTTCTCCAGAGGCACCAGCGGGAATGTTAGGCTTCTTAAATCTTTAGGTTAGTTAGAAGCTCTTGAGCTCCTGAGGAATATTTGAAATATAGTTATACGACTTCTGAGCGTGCTGATTTGAAGCAGAAATGTGTTTGTACGAGTGTGCGAGGCTCGAGTGGACTTGTGGGATTCTGGAGTTCTCAGTACTGACATAAACATGCTGTTGTGACCTTTCCTGCCACTCAGAGTTTGCACACTCATGCATATCTACTAACCTCATACACATACAGTACATATACGCCCGCCTCAAAAGCCCAGTCCGCACTAACCCCTCGCCTCATCTCCGCACTCTGTCTCTTCAGCCCCAATGGGGAAGGGTTGAGGCCTTATCTTAGCAAAACACTCCATCCAAGTCCCCACTTACTAACAGGCTTTGCTGGCTAATCTTTAGCTCAGACAAGCGCCTGGGCAATAGACGATGAGTGAAGGAGAGAGGGAAAGAGACACCGAGACAGGAAGCAGAAGAAGAAGAGGGTGAAAAATCCCCTTTTGCCCACTGATTGCTATTGAATTATGCATCTTGTCTTGTTGTATTTCTGACCGACTGATATACATATATAAATATACACACCCTGCCCCTCCTTCTCTCAGTGCCTTGTGGGGGGAACATCACGTCGGACAACGGGACCATCTTCTCTCCGGGTTACCCAGAGGAGTACCCAAACTCGGCCGATTGCTTGTGGCTGATTACCGTGGCTCACGGCTTCGGTATTAAACTCAACTTCACCCTGCTTCAGGTTCACGGGCCCCACGACTTCATCACTGTCTGGTAAGAAATAACAGTTTCACACACCACAGTGTTTCGTTGTGATTGAAATGTTGACAATTTGATGAATTCTTTTGCAGTTCTTTGCAGACTTTTCTTTTCACCCGTGTGACAAACCTGAGTTCAGGTTGAGTTAGTTAATCTTCAGTTCCCCTGCCTGCTCCTGTCACTCCCCTCACAGTCTTCTTTATGTGATGCTGTAGCTTGTTTTTCATTTTAACTTACAAGTACAGTATTGCCTCCATTTGTTGTTGATTACAGTGGCAACGAAAACTGCAGGTTAAAACCTGAGCTCTGCTTTTGTGTGTCATAATGTTTCTTTTTGCTTATGTAGCTGTAGCTCTATTTCTCTCCAAAGGATAATGATTATAACATTAGATTTGTTTTGTCATTTTTTCCAATGTTTGTTCATTTTTCTGTAGGAACTGTAAAGTAAACCAACAGCAAAACCTCTGATCGTGCCAAATATTTTTGTCAGTTTTGTGATTTTATATGAAATCTTAATTACTGGGAATGAAATATAAATTATTGTTAGTCATTTTACCATATGTCCTAATTAGCAAATACTAACAAGGAATAAATGTAGTCATCTCTGGAGGTGTAATCAGAGAAGTGGGTCATATATGCTGCCTGAATATATGTGTTAGAGAGAAGGAGGGAATAGAAATTTGGCTTGTGGAAAAGCGCGTGTGTGTGTGTGTGTGTGTGCGTGTGTGTGTGTGTGTGTGTGTGTGTGTGTGTGTGTGTGAGACATTTATGTGGTGGGTGTATGTTTTTACGCCTGACTGAGTATCGAGGGGTAAAGCTTCCTTTCATCACCTCCATAATGCATGGCTGGACCTGCCATATGTACCACCAAAGACAGGATTTTGCATGCATGACGGTTGCCAGTCGCAGTTGATCCCCTCTCCCTGAGACAGCCTCAAAAGGTCCCAGCTCTCAGTTAGACCGGAGATCTGACTGCCGGCCAACCTGGCAACTTGTCGACCACATGAAAAGTCCACATGGTGTGGGGTGACATCTATGTTTTACAGTTCGTGGCTGCTTATAGAAATTTGTGTGAAGGTTTTTCGACCACAGACACTTTGTGTCAACGTGGCTAAAAGGAGCCAAAATGTCCTCTTCTTTCTATCGTATTGTTTCTCCTCTGTTAGCGGCCTCCACTGTGTTGATCTTTCCCAACAAGTTCCTGCAGAGCCAAGATGGGGACTATCATGTTCCCCAGTTTCCAGTTACCACCGCTGTGTATCTGTCCACTGAATTACTGAGCCAAGGAAATGGGCCCCGTAATGGCGGCTTGGCTAGAGTGCTGTCAGGCGGCAGTCCCTAGCCAGCCGTTTCCAGAGCTGCTTGTAATCTCCCATGCCCAGTCTGACAGCCAAAGACAGATGGTTTTTAAGCTGAATGGTTGTGGCAGGAATCTGGGAGCTGGCTTAATCGGCCATGCCCACACCAGGGGACTGCCAAGGCTGGGCCGCAGCTTCCAGAGACACTCCCATTGGATGGCTGTTAGCAGGAGCAGCGCAATCCAGACCTGTCATCCCACGCTTATCTGTAATTTCTACCTTATTTTAACATAATCACCCAGAGCAGGCCAGAGTAATTGCTTTGGGTTTGATGAAGTGAGAGCAGCTTGATTACACTCTGCTGCAGAAAAGCTCCTTGACAATAATCTGGCACGTGGCTTGCGTCACAGCGCCTCAAGGTGCTTTAGCAAACAAGTGAGGTCTTCAGCAGAGGCTTTTGTCTCAGGTGTGTTGTTGTTTTTGAAGTTACAGCTGACCCGTAACATTTTTACCCCCCCCCCTTTAGGGACGGACCACAGGAGACAGCCAGGAAGCTCGGTGTGTTCACTGATGGCGAACCTAATGACCCACCCAGCAGCACATCCAATCAGGTGCTCATACGGTTCCGTAGCAACACAGAGAAGGGCGGGCTCTTCCGTATCAGCTATCAAGGTATATAAATGATCCTACTTGATCTTTATTGCTGCATGATCATTTACATGTCTGTGAGTTTGACTTCTTTCATGTCTTTGATGCTCTCAATGCAGCTTACAGACTGCAGTACTGCCTGCCTCCCCCCATCATTCCTAACGCAGAGATCCTGATGGCGAGCAAAGAATTTAAAATTGGTAGGTGGAAATGCTGTCACAGAAAGACAGATGAATATAGACACACAAACACTACTATTTAGTGACTGCTGCCTTTTTTTGGATTACACAGTGGTGTCATTGTGACTTGTGGAATTGTAGTGTTTTTGAAGAGTTAATACCACTGTTGGTTCACCCTCTGGCTTTGACAGTTCCCACTGTCACAGATTCACTGACTACATATCCCATCAGTCAAGTCTACTTGCTATGAATAAATTGTTACAAAATTTCTGTTTTGTTAAATTTCCTCCTTTTTAAGTTTTATATTGTTGTGTTTTTAATTTTGCTTATTGCTGCGAGTTTTTTGACAGACGCCTATAAATAAATGTAGTATTATTGTTATGGTACTGAATTGAGACTCTCTATAGTTTTGAACACCAGTATAAATGAGTGATTATGACAAACCAATCAGCCAGCCAATTAGACGCAGGTGCTCTCATTTCCTGTAGAAGACAATGGAGATGACTTCCCCCAGTCTATTTATTTGCACACCTCCTTGACTGGTTATTATTCAAAGACACAAAGGTAACGACACTGACATAGCGTTTCATCTATAGGATCTCCAGAGGGGATTTATTATGGTACTTATTTCCACTGTTAACTTTACCTTTCACTGAGACACACAGTGGATTACAATGGATGGTAGTGACTTCTTGGTCATGTTAATATTTTGGCTTTGGTGTATGAAGATTTCTCTTTGGCTTGTATCAGTTATATCATTTCTTGCTATGATCTCTGATCCATCTTTGACTGTCCCCGTCTCCCTGCTTGATCTCAGGTGATATAGTGCGCTACCGGTGTCTCCCTGGCTACCAGTTAAGTGGAAACAGCATCCTCACCTGCCGGTTAGGTACACACCTGGAATTTCAGGGGCCTCCACCTTCATGTGATGGTGAGTGTGAAAAGAAATCTGGATTTCCTCACATGCTCTTGTACGTGGGTCCAGTTTTGAGAGATGACCTTCCCGTTAAGCTAGTGTTTTTCCACCTTCTGACTTTCTTGTGTTGCTGAAATTCAGTGGCATAAACAAATACTGTACACAAGTTATCCAATATGTGAGGTATGTGCAGTATTAGTTAATTGGATTAAATCATCCACGATTACCGTATTTTGTGGACTATAAGCCACTACTTTTTTCCGACGCTTTGAACCCTGCGGCTTAAACACCTTTGTGGCTCATCTATCGGCGGCACGACACTCGTTAGCTTTATACAAGCTAGCAAGCTCCGTGCCACCGATACATTTAGTCTCGTCACATCAGACCCGGTCAGAGTGGACCACATGAAACTGTTCGAATAAATTCAATAGCGGCTTATAGACAGGTGCGCTAGATAGTCTGGAAATTACGGTAATCGTCGAATGGTAGGTCAAAATTCTTAAAAATGACATTTCATTGCGATGGCCAGAAGACAGATAGCAAACCAATGCCTATATCATAAAAAAGAATCTTTCATTTAACCGGGTTTTAAATATGATCAGCAGCTTAAAAAATGTAGTGGTCCACACAAAGTCAGATCTATGGCAGAAAAAGTCGTAAACAGTTGTGCTGAATCTTAATAGTCAGACACATCTTTTTCATTGTTTATTTTTGGTTGATTTGGTCTCAGTTTTCTCGCCCTGGCTTAGACCTGGTCTTGATTAAAACTTAAGACCAGTTAGACTCATCTCAAAGGTGGCAAGATGGTGCAAAACCTCAGTAACTTGAGCCACTGTGGTTTAATATCATCCTTAGAAGCAGGCTCTCAGTAGGTCCTAAACACAACAGCAGCACATTTTTATAGAAACATTAAGGCAGCTACAAATTGCAGGAAACAGTTTTAAGGGGCTTTATCTGTACTTGCACTGTAGCTTTGTCAAAAAAAATGGCTGCTTCTTCACTAAAATGCACAATCCAATGCACCATATTGACTTAATAGTTTGACAAATCCTAACACAAATATATCACAACACAGGTGAACTTTGCCGTGAGTTTATTTTCAGCAAGGGATGGCCTTTATTATTGTGCTATAATCCCAGACTCATGCACTAGTTGGAGCTCTGCTTTATTTCTGGCTCCCGTGGGTCCTCTTTCTGCCTGTAGTCATGGAGCAACAGCTACATATCAGTTTGCTGGCACTTTCCATCTCTGTGGCTGATACTTGGCTCCCATGAGGCTCGCGGGTGGCTGCTGTGGTGCTCTCTACATGCTGCGATATCGTCCTCCCAGTAGGATTCCACGAGTGCAATGCTCCCCACACACTGCATCATCATAATACCGCATGTTGTGTGCAACACTTTTCCTCTGGGCAAGAGACTCGGGAGCATAGAGAGGTCCCTCTGTTTCCTTCTGCTTGACAATATCATAAAAGCATATGATCTTTCATTCTCTTGCTTTTTTTCATATCGTGTCTCTTTTAAAATATTTTGTGTGTCTCACCCTGTTTGTGGGTTATGTGGTGGATGAAGGGGAGTAGGTGATGTTTGATAAATGCAGCTAATTTAGAGTCCTAAATGGGAAAAATATGCAAATGCTCTCAGCATGAGGTGAAAAAGGAGAGAGATAAAAAAGAATTAGGCAAAGGAAAGAGGGCAATTAAAGGGGAAGAAGAGCTATGTATAGGCTAATAATGAAGACATGCACCTACGTACCAAGGACATCCAGTAAGAGGGAGAAGAGAGGGTGTTAAAATGTGGGGAACCAAGAAAAGAAAATTTCTTGTTTGTATTTTTTCCTACGGCCATTTGCATCCAAACATGTGCAAGTAAAATTTATCATACTTTCCTGAACTTTAGTAAAATGCAGTGACATAAAACTCCCAGCTGTAACAGTGCACTTGCAGGGTTGTTTGCCAAAATAATGTAATCCCTTATCCTGAGTGACATATATTGGGGACAAACAGTTCCAGAAACCCACCAGTTTCCTGCCTCTTTGTCCTTTCGTAGACACAGTTCTGTGTGATGGAGAGGCCAGAAATAACCAAAAAAAAAAAAGAAGAAGAAGAGGGCTTGAGTAAGAAGAAGTTAAAACTGCTGCTGGTGTGAAGGAAGAGAAGAAGATGGGCCGGCTGTGGTAAATGAGCAGAAGGGTGGCGAGCAAGTTCGGGCAGGGCTGGAGTTTAAAAGAGAGACAGGGAGAGACTTAGTTGGAGGGCAGCGAAGAGACGAAGTGTACAGCTCATTGAAATGCAGGGGACATGCCGGCTGCAGCTGCACCTATCAAATCACCACTTCTAGCTCTGACAAGCACAAACCTCCACCCACCACCACCACCTCCCCCCCGACCCTCCCCC
>OOFC01018091.1:0-16926 GCA_900323345.1 Pseudochromis fuscus
TGACAGCATAATGGTAAATGGAGTATATTTATATAGCGCTTTCATGACCTTAGCTAGGTCCCAAAGCACTTTACAAGGCAACTCATTCACCCATTCACACACACACACTCACACACCAATGGCTACCGAGCTGCCATGCAAGGCGCTAGCCACCATTGGGAGCAACTTAGGGTTCAGTGTCTTGCCCAAGGACACTTCGACACGTGGACAGGAGGGGCCGGGGATCGAACCCACAACCTTATGACCCACTCTACCAGCTGAGCCACAGCTGCCCATGTGGAAATGCTCTTACTTTCACTGTTAAACATAACCCTGAGTTGTACTGTTGTCTTTTTTTTTTCGATTAAATTTCACCAAACATTTAAGTTACCATGATTATGATCAGGATTTTTTTCGACCACATTTCTTCCTCGAAGGTGATGGTTTGCCACAATCCTTTCAGTTTTTAAGAATGCATTGGACAGCTCTTAACACAATTTTAGTAGTTTCTGCAATCTCCTTAGATGTTTTCTCTACTTGGTGCATGTCTATGATTTCACTCTTCTCAAACAGACTGACATCCTTTCCACAACCACAGGATTTGCCTTTCGACATGGTTGTTTAAGAATTGAGAAGCTACTCTTTGCATTAGAGGGGGTTAAAAACTTGTTGACAGCTGAAAAATAATTGCCCAAGCAGTAATTATCCAATAGGACAGGGATCCCCAACCTTATCCGCACCATGGACTGGTTTATTATGTAAGCATTATTTTCGCGGACCGGCCTTCAAGATGTGGCAGATAAATACAGCAAAAATAAAATAACACCAGCGGCATAAAAATGAAACCTCTAATACTGAGCGTATCGCTGGTGATACAGAGTTACTAGCATTTTTCAGTTTCAGTTTCAGCAAACCTGAGACTTTTTAGACCTATTTACCAGTCCTGGAAAACTCTTGGAATTTGAGAGAAACAAGTAAAACATCCCGAAAACCACTGTGTTGTCTTTTTGAACAAATTAAATCAAAGTCTGTGATGTTATCTTATTTATGCTAACGTAGCGGCACAAGCCATCTTGTTTAGCTCAACAAGATAACAACTGTGGGTAATTTGGTCAAGCTAACATTATCTTGTTGGAACTAAGATAGCAGCTGATTTTATCTTGTTTAGGCCATTGTTTTGGCCAATGTAGAGGCTGACGTAATCTTGTTCAGACTAAGCTCTGAACTTCTATATAATTGCATTTTTTGCAGAAACATCACACAAAATATCTGGAAAAATTAAATCTCAAAGAGTGGGAACCCTGTATTAGCTTCAGTGGTTCCAGTGTGTTCATGTAACCTGGTGGTGAACTGAGGAGGAAACTGGTTATCTGTATTAGAAGCAGGTTGTTGGTGAAGCTAGGCTGCAGATCGATGTTGAGAAGCAGGTAGCGGGAGGATGAATGTGAGACGTCTTCATAAATATTCCCGGGTGATTACTGTGTGATCGCTCCACAGAGGATCAAACACATCAAACTGCTTCTGCGTGATTGATCACAGAGAAACCTGGTAAGCATATGTGTTACCATGGTTACCATGTGATTATACATTAGCAATCACACAATTGCTTTTTGAACAGTTTACAAACAACACTTGGATTTATTAATGTTTTGGCTTTGATATTCAAACCTTACTTAAGTACTTAATACAATTAACACTTAATGACACCACACATCTTCTTTTATGAAATACTGTCATAGCCTGCACTCTGGTTTATTTGTCAGCTTTCTGCCACGCAAGCAACACTAACTAAGAGGCAGAGTTTGTTTTAACCAAACCCACATGCTAGGTGTGGAAACACCCTTACTTTTACCTATTGAGTTGTGAACACAATGTAGTTTCATGACCTTCTTGTCAAAGCAAGTGGAGAACAGTGGAAACAAAGACGGAACCTAGCACAATGGATAAATGTCAGTTAATGTTTCCTTAAGCTTTTGCACTAGAAAAGAGCTGTGTGAATACGTAACTGTTTATATGTGCAGATATACAGAGTTTGGGGCTGTAGTAGTACCTGAATAGGAATCATAACATTGCTATCCTGTAAATTAGACATGATCTGATTTGTTACGTGTCATGCTTTGTATCTTGAGTGGCTGCTCTGGTGGTGCATCAAATGAAGCGCTCCCTATTCATCAGTTAACTGACCAATCACGGGCATTTGTGTCGCATGCCCCTGATTAACTGCTCCATAACCGCACAGCTGCAGCTGCAGGCAGCAGCTGCAGTTCCACCATGAACTCAACCTGCTAGCGAAACTAAACTGCACTGAGTGAAGAGGCAGACCTGCTTCTGGTTTATTCCCTGTCTCTGGTTCATTTCTACAACTATCACAACATGAGAAGGACATTCTGAGTATTTGTTGGGGTTTTTTTGTGTCAAAATACTGATTTAAGTCTTTTATTTTGTCATTGCAGTGCTGGAGTTGTCTTGTTCCAGCAGTGGTTGTATGAACTAGGGTTGATATTTGGGGTTTGGTGATATATTGAAGGTAAACAAATTAATATTTGGGAAATACCACATGCCTAAGAACAGAGATGTATCAAATGTATATTTAAAATATTTTCATACTAAAATGATGAAACAATGTATAATAAAATGTTTTGCACTTTAAATATATATTTAATATATTTTTATGCAAAAATGAAGAAACAGAATATATAATAAAATATTTTATTTTTGAGAATGAGGGCGTAGAACCATTCCTGTGTAATAATAACATGGTTATAGTCACAATGATAACTTGGTCATGTTTTATGTTAATCATCATAGTTTATTATGTTAGCATCCACTAATTAATAACAAAGTATGGACAGTGTATCCCATAGATAAACAAAAATGTGACCCTGCTCCATAGGATTCTTCATCTGGAGACTGGCAGTGGAACTCTCCTTTATTTTTATGTTGTGAACCTCCAGCACATGTTTGTTTATTTTTTACAACCAGCAAGGAAGTTATGTGTTTGTCTCACTCTGTGTGTCCATCTGATAGCAACAGAATGGAAAAACTGATGAGCAGATATCGATAATTTTTTTGAGAGACAGGATATTGACCAAGAACCTTAACATTAAATTTTGAGTGAGATCAGGAGATGGGGTCCTGTCAAAAAAAAAAAATCCCCAGTTTTAAGAAGATTGTGTTGCTATATAACCACAAGAGGGCAACAGTGTTCAGTCTTTAGCATTGGTGAAGGTTTGTGCTCTTTGACTGCTTTCTAGTTGCGTTTCACGTTTGTATCTAGCTATGTTGTTAGCTTGGTGGTTGTTTTGTGGGAACAGGACTCTTACATGACTCTGCCTCAATTTAGTAATATTTTGGTTTTAGATTAGACACGTGCGAGCCAACAAGTATAGATGAAGTTGTACGTACTATTTACGTCCAACTTATTTTACGTATTTTCATATATCGTACACACAAGAGGTGTTGCTGCTGATTTCCACAGGCTGTTACGGAGGAGTCTCCACCCAAGCAGTGTTCATCCTCCACCCTTCCCCCTCGTCCCTCTGTCACCACCTGCCAGGCGAGGAAACTGCTTCTGTAGAGACTCCCTGCTGGTGTCATACAGTCACGGTGAATCATAGAAATGCACGTGACGTGTTTGTAGTTGCACCATCATACTTTGTTTGCATTTGCAACACTAGGTGTACCCTAATTCTTGCTGTTTCCTTTTTTGTTTCTTGGGTTTCTCTCTCCATCCATCCTGCTTCTCATTTCTTTTCTTGTACTTTATATCCATATTCCATCTTTTTCATTCAAATTTTATATGATTGATTAACAATTCTTGTACTTTTTGGACATTTTTCTGAATTAATGTAAAGAGTAAGTTTACAGGAGAGGATCAGGGGCATGTGAACACAATGTGGTTGTGAGAAAAATCCCACATCTGATTTTGAGGTGAAAACATCATAGATCCTTTATTTTGCTATCTGTGACTCTGTGCAAACCTAAAATGTGGAGTTTTAAAATCTGAAAATGTTTAGCGGTGAAATCCTTCTGGAAACACTGTCATCTGACTGTCAGTATTGTATGTTTTTTCTTGAACAAAGCCTGTCAGTGGAAGACGAAAAAAACTAACAACAACAATGCTCTCCCATTGGTAACCCTCAAAAGCAGTTTGGCTTCTGGTTGACTTTCTTTCACTAAAGAATAATACAGAGCAAATTGTTCATACTTATAACACAGTGCATGATGTGATTAGATTTTATCTATTTTATGAGCACATTGCACATTAGATTTGTATAATAATCATAGACTATAGAAATGGACAACGCAAGCGTGATGTCCCCTTTTGGTTTGTGGATAATTTGAACATCGTCAAGTTGGTTTTTGGAGCCAGAAGTGACCACATTTGCATATGAAGGTAAGAGTGAGGAGATTGATCTGAACCTTGAACCTGAGGACACTGTCCATTGTGCATGAGACTCAAGTTCGGCAGTAGTCTCCTTGGAGACAAGACGTGTCGATCAAACTAACCATGACCCAAAATTTCCCTCTTTTTGAAGCCCAATATCTACTTGATATTTTTTCCAGATGGACCACCACATTAGTGATAAGAAGAGTTGACTTTCATTAGAATAACTTGTGGAACAAATGTATTGACTGATATTTCATGATTGAAAAGGACCATTTTTAAATTAAAGTCAATTGGAGCCAGTACCTAGTGGACATCCAGTGTACTGCACTTTTTTGCATTTACGCATTGGCCTCATTGGCCTCATTGGCCTCATAAGCTCAGCTTGCTTCATCCATTTCTATTTATGGTCTATGATAATCATGAACACAGAGTCCTTGATAAATTATAGTAGTATCTTAATGTTTTAGGCTAATGGCTTTAAACCCTTGACAGATATGTAGTATGGACATACAAAGGTGATTCACCTTGGCGGTGGATACCGTTTTACCAATTCGGATCATTCAAGTGTGATTCCCCAGATTCGAGCAGGCTGTTGAATAAGCATCTTTCACTTAATTTATTTGCTTAGATTGTATTGTTTTTACTGTCATATTTCCATTCTTCAAGGGCTAATTGTGTTTAGTTTTGATTCCTATTTCTATTGTAGGCAAAAAGGTAATGAATACTTTTCGTCCTGAGTTTTAATTGATGAAATAAGTAGTTCATTTGCTTCACCTGTCTAATTTGCATACAGGAGACCTAATCACAATGTGAGCAGAATGGTATAATAAAAACATTTAATAATCCCAGATATAAATGCACAGAGCTGTGATTAAATGTCATTATCCAGATACAGATCACATGTTAACACCACGTGGAAAAAAGTTCAGTGCCTCGGCAGCAGCAGAGTTACTTAATGCGTTGCTGCCTCTAATTATTGGTCCTTTATAGTGATCATTTTTTACTGCATTGCAGCCAAAGGTGCCCTGCATCTGTTCTGTTACTGCAGGACACGTTGTCTTCTGCCCCGTTTAAACTGTTAACTGAACAAATGAGCAGTTTGTTGCACAATAGAGAAACTAACTCATCCTTGTCTGCAGTTTTGATGAAAGGTAAACAAAACACGGCTTGTAATATAATATCTGAGGTGGAAAATTACCAACAGTCACCCGGCGGATGCTATGATCGTGTAGCTGAGGACGTTTCTACCAGGTGTCTAATTAACATCTGCAGGTTCACAGGGACTTTAAGAGGAGATTTCACCCAGGCTGTTCTCTCGTTTTCTCGTTTTCCTGCTCTGTTGTTTCACAAAGCTGTTGATGGCTTTTTGCTATTTATCACATGAAAAATTTTCCTTGACCTCTGTTGATCCCTCAGACTAAATATCTCTTCAGTTTGTTTATTGATAAAAATGTACCTTGTGTTGGCTGTTTGGCAGCTGTATACCTTGTGGGTGGAAAACTCGATCAATCAGCTTTGTAGCTGCAGTAATGGGGGTGACAGAAACAGTGATGAGTGGGAATTAGATGAATGCCACTTTAATTAGACTGTCCAGTCTGGTGTTACTACCTTCAGCAAGGAGGTTATGCTTCCGCCTGTGTTGGTTGGTTGGTAGGTTTGTTTGTTAGCAACATTTCGGAAAACTTATGTACAGATCTCAATTAATTTTTGGGGAGATTTTGTACTGACTTGTCAGAATATAAAATTCTGAGAAATCTGTTACAGTGTGCAGATGTTTTAACAATATAGTGTTGCCACTTCAACATAAGAGGGCAACAGTGTTCACTTTAGTTCAGTGATGTTATACATAACCACAGCTGGGCTACGCCTTGGCAGAGGTTTGTACTGTCTGAGTGCTTTCTAGTTCTATTACAAGTGATCTCTTTTAGTTGACCATTGGCCAGTGGGACAGGTGGGGGCCATCAATGGACTGCATATAGAAATGGATGAAGTAACTGGGCCTCACAAATGAGACCACTGTGGAAGTGCAGTCCTCCCGATGGCCTATAGATGCTGGCTCCAAATGACTTCAATCATAAGATACTCAGTGAATATTCTGATGTCATTCACTAAAGTTAACTCTTATTATTCTCATCAGTGATCTGGTGGTCCATCTGGAGGAAAAAGGTGATATTAGGCTTCAGGGAGGAAGAATTCAGGGTGTAGTTAGTTTGACAGGTCCAGTCTCCAGTCAGACCAGCTGTGAACACATTGGACATTTGTCCTTGAATTCAAGGGTCAGACCCACCTCCTCAGTCTTCCCTTCATATCCAAATATGTCACTTCCAAAAAACCAAGATGTCAGTGTTCAAGTGCCAAACCTACTGGCTTCAACACATGAGTCCAGAAACCAACAGGTGATGTCATGATAGCTTTGTCCAGTCTATGTATACAGTGTACAGTGCCATCACAGGAGGCTAGCTGAAGTCAGATCCACCCCCTCACTGCTCCGAAGGTCCTCCTTATTTATACACAGTCACTCCTGGCTCCAACAAAAAAGCAGGATGGCAATGGAAATATGCCACTCTCCTGGCTTTAAAACACTAGTCCAGAAAGCAACGGGTGATGGGCCTATGGCTATGTATGTGGTTGCAGATCGAATTAAGCTAATGGCTAAATGTCTTCTCTTTGTGTGAGATTAGAGCTACAAATGTGTGTAATAAACTATTCTATTGGTCAAAGTTTCACACTAAAGATGTGATTTTTTTTTTTTTTTTTTTCTTCCCACAAGTCATTCTGATGTCATTATCTAAAGTTAATTCTTGTTATCAGCAATCTGGTGGTCCATCTGAAATGAAATTAATAAATAAGTAGATATTATGCTTCAAAAAGAGGAATATTTAGGGGTGTGGTTAGCTGGATCAGCAAGCACATTCTCCAATGAGAGCAGCACTAAAGTTGAGTCTCATTCACACTGGACAGTGATCTCGGGTTTACGGGTTAGACACACCTCCTCACTCCTTGCATCACATCCAAATATGGTCAACGAATGGCTCCAAACAACTGCTGTGTTAGAGATAGTAAAAAAAAAAAAACCCTGTTTCATTAACATGTCTCCCACCTTTGACACGTTTAGCTAAAATGCTAAATGTTTTCTGGTTCCTCAGAGTTGTGGTTTTGGATTTTTGGTTGGACAAAATAAGCAGTCCAAAGACATTAAACTGGACTGGAAGACTTTTCTGAAATTTGTTGTCAAAATGGTCTTACAGGCCAGATTAATCTGTACTATTTTAAATTCCACATGGGAGAGCGACAGTGAGACCACCACCTGCAGGTCTTACAGAAAGTTCAGTTAAAAGACCAATGTGATGTTTTGTGAGTGTAAAATTCAAATGTATTCAAACAAGTTGTCCCAGGCAGGATGAATGCTGGTGGAACTGTGGCTTTAAAAAACTAATCTGACCTTCCATTTTTACATATGGACAAACACTTGCTCAAAAAATGATAAAGAGACATTGATTGCTCCTTTGTCACATTACACCTAAATAAAATCCCAAACAAACACATGGCTCAGGATGAATATCTGCAAGCAAGAAAGCCAACATATGCAAATGTCTACAGCCAAATCCTCTAACAAAGGACGGCAGGATTGCAATTGTCAACGCAATAAATTCTAAGGAGATCAGGCTGCAGTACGATGAATATGCAAAATACTGGTAAAAATCAGCCGATGTATAAAAAAATCCGGCTTTTAGCATGGTAATGTTTGCAAATCAAAGGACAGCTAATCTTAAGTACAGCTGAAGCGGATGTCGGATTGAGTCTGATAAAGTGCCGCTGGCAGCTCGGTGAGACTTGTTGCTGTCGAGCGGGATCTGCCACGGGCCCGGAGATCTCTCTAACCAGGAAATAGTGAGATGAGTAACTAACAGGTAGCAGGCAGTGGCAAGTCTCAGCTGTGGCACCGGTGTTCCCAAGGAATAGGAAAATGTGCTGGTGATAGATTCACATGCAGCCTGACAGCAGCGTGCGGTTATTGAGAATAATGACTCCCCATTACACGAAACATATCAGGACAGTTTTGTCAGACTCCACTGGAGCCAGCTGGTCGGAGCTCACGGGGAATCCAGAAACACATTTCTTGAACTGGTGGAGCAATAATGGAGACTGAACCGTTTTTCATTCATCCATCATTTTAATTAATCTAACCATTGATGAAGGCGATGTAGCAGCTCATGTCGAGCTTGTGCTATATCTTCACACACACACGCAGCAGTTAGTGCAACCCAAAGCATATTTTTAAACTTCATGGCCGTTTCCCTGCGTTTTCCTCGCAGTGTTTGTGCATGCGGCTTCCAAACGAGGGTGACCTGAATGCCTCCTGTGTGGACCCAGAGGAGGCACTGAGGCACCACTGCGCTACCGTGCTGCTCCCTCTCTGTATAAACACAGTGTGAAAACAAGCTAGCTGAAGGCTGATGGTGAAGAAGCAAAATGGCCGCTGCACATGGAAGAAATACTTTGATTGGAGTAACAACACTAGAGCTGCTACTTAGATGTATTATTGATTATTTGTTTGGTTTGGTTTGGTTATCAGTTGAATAATGACTTCTTTACCAATCAACATTGTTTCTATTTATTGAGTATGTCAGACTCCACTGCAGCCTATTAGCTCCTCTCTGATACATTGGTTTTTGATGCTGAAGAAAAAAAAATCTCTCCCACGAATCCTCACACCACTGGGTCAAGACTTAGTGCTTTTTTCTGGTGGGAGCGGATCTCAACACGTTGTTTCTTCTATCCCACTGGCCTTAGTTGCCATAGCAGCTAACAAGGTTACTTTAGATAACAGGTACAAAGGTGGAGCTGAACTGAGAGAAGGTCGCAGTGGTTGTCTGCTCATCAGCTCAGAGTAACGAGCCAGCTGGGGTCGTTCTCTCAGCAGATGTGGAGCTTTAGGTTCTTTATATTTGCAGTGATACTGTCTGTTGGTCTGGCGATGTGAGGTGTCTGATTACTCCACCGCGGACAGTAAACTGGCTTCTCCCCCGAGCATTGATCTACCTATTAAAAAGCTCCCGCTTGTGTGTTCACAGCTGCAGCAGACCACGTTCACATTTTATATTCAGGCGACTCTTATCATAACATCTCGCAGTGAGCTCAGCTGCAGAGCTCCTCTGGATCACGTTTAACGAGCAGCGAGAAACGTCTGAAGGTCACAGCATCCAGAACCAGCGGGTGACCGGTGATCAGGATTAGTTATTATAACATGAACATATAAAGCACATTTTTACCTCTCATACATAATGTGATGACTTCCAAAATGGTAGATGTAACAGGATCTGAGAAAGGTTTTGGTATGAACAGATGATGTACTTTGAACAAACACGGAGAGCATCTGCAATTGTAATTATTTTTTGTCGCCCGATTACCGCAATTTTCCCAGAGCTCTCGGCCCTTCTGTCAGAGTGATAACACCGGCAAGTTTAAAATTCATGTCACGCACAATTGTAGCAAATCGCCTGCAGGAATCAGTGGAACTCAACTCCTTTTAGTTAAACTAGTATCTCCAATGTCCATCAAGGATAAAAAGACATAAATCTGTTTAAGGAATTATAGAAGAAAGCACTCTGAGGCCTATTTAACTGTGATGGTAGCTTTTTGTGTATCTTCTAATGTATTTTCAGTGATACTTTAGATCCGTTTAATTTTCATGTGGACTACCTCCATTACATACCCAAACTCCAGTGTTTGAAGAGCAATTATGCAACAGAACTGTACTGGTACTGAGACATTTTACCCTTTGTTCATCAGTCATTTCAACAGCAACATAAATAGTACTTAAGGGCCCTTCAAACCAGAACAATAACTGGAATGCTAACTGTAAATATATTGATTTATCTTAAGTGGTAGCAATCAAAATATTTCCAGGCTTGTCACTGTCACAGTAGTGTGTTCTCAACAAGATTTATGGTCTGAGTTCTTCTCATAGACTGTGTATCGAAAAATTAAATGCAAAAAAAAGTGCAATACATCAGATGGCCACTGGAGGCTGGCTCCAAAAAACTCTGGCTACAGTTGACATCAATTAAAAAAATCGTCTTTGTCGATCATTATTTATTTATTTATTTTTTTCACAAGTCATTCTGATGTCAAGAGCTTAAGTCAACTCTCCTCAGTGATCTGGTGGGCCATCTGAAGAAAAATCATAATTTACTAGGTATTAGGCTTCAAAAACAAGAATATTTATGGGTGTGGTTAGTTAGGCACTGAAGTTGAGTCTCACACTCATTTGGCAGTGACCTTGGGTTCAATGGTCAGATCCATCTTTTATGGCATCGCCATGAGGAATATAAATGCCAATCTGCTGGCTTTAAAACGCGAGTCTAAAGACAGATGGATGATGTCATGCCTGCTTTGTCCATTTCTATATACAGTCTAGGGCTGCAGCTATCAATTATTTTAGTAATCAAGTATTCTATCGATTATTCCATCGATCAATCGAGTAGCTGTATAAGAAAATCCACCAGGCAGTAGATGCATAAAGTGGGTGTTTTGGTTGAGAGGCTGAAAAATAGATGTCGTGCCGTCATGGTTTGCTAGCACTGGCTGCCTCTTCTCGTATGTTGTGTCTGCCTTGTTGTGGTTCTGCTTCTTCTTCTTCTCTGTGTTTTACATCTCCAGAAGGTGGCTGGTCGATTATAAGGATTGCAGATAGTTGCGATGTAGAATGCCAGAAGAAACCTCAACATGTGGTCTGAGGACATAGTTTAGACGTGTCTTTAGACAGTCCTCAACTGTAACAATATGAAGCAGACAATGAAATTACATGGAGTTTTGCCTCTCATTCACCCCTTCACGCACATATTCACACACAGATGGCTATAGCACTGTCATGCAAGGCTCAAGAAACATCAAGAGCAACTTAAGGTCCAGTGTCTATCCCGAGGATACTTAGACATGTGGCTGTGGAGGAGCCGGGGAGCCAATCTTATAATTTGTTGATGACGCACTCTATTATCTTTGCTACAGACGCCCTCAGTGACTAAATAACAATAAAGAGTGCTCTGTTTTAATGGTTGCAATTCTTGAGTTTGTTTCCATTCACTGAGTGCTTTGTGTTTTCTTCTGACAGGACTAAAAACATGGCTGACGCGGCACGAGGTTCCGTGGTCAGCCGACCATTGGCTTTCACCAATGAGGAGCGGAGGGCTGTTCACTCCTGGTCCCGGATCTCATCAGCGGGCCATAACGTCCTCCTGGATGCTCTGAAGATCCTCAGCCCGATGTCCTGTGACCTCTCGAGCACCGAGGAGCTCGTCACCTTCCTGCAGGAGCTGAGTGAGGAAGGCCACAAGCCCACTGTGCTACGCAGCAAGGACGTGTACGGTTACCGCTCCTGCACAAACCAACCCCTGACTGAAGACATGTTGAAGCCACCGAACAGGAACGTCAGACCCACCGCCAAGAGGAGGGGAAGGAGGCCGATGGCCAAGAAGAGGGAGGTGCACCCGTCCTGGAACACCTCTGACAGGAGCAACCCTAGGATTCAAGGGGTCCGCCCTCCAGAGCTGTTGGTGCACCACCGCACTGTCATCTGCAGGACACCCAGTCGGACTGTAGACATTTCACAGGCGGATGTTCAGCCGTGCCTCAGACTGACCAACATTGAAGGTCTGTCTGGCTTCCACACAGCCAGACTTCAGATCCACACTACCTGGGATTCATCCTCTGAGGCACCCTCTGTTGATTTTTCGCAGCAACAGCACCCTCCAATGCTTTCAGGAATACCTTCTCAGCCTTCTCAGAACGGTGGTGGGGCACCCACCAAAGCTGTGGCCTTGTTCAGCCAGAAGAGCCTGTCCTGCCCCATCCGATTGGACGGCGCCCTCATCGGAGATTCTGCCCCGGTGTTCTACGCTAACGGCCGGGCGTTTCCACAGACTCACACAGAGCTGACCAGCAACGGCTGGAGGAGCAACGGCTTCCACCGAGACGTTCGGGGCCCCAAGGAACTGAATCACCCGACCCGGCAGCGAAATGGCTGGAAGGAGAAGAACAGTTTTAGATGGAAAGTGATAAAGGTGGACGACTCGCGCTCTGTGGCTGAGGCCTGCAGAAAAGCGCAGAAGATTTTACAGGTCAACCTTTCTCCAGTGATTCAGATTCAGCCTCTCAACCACGTACTGAGAGACTTCAGATACCAGAACAAGTGACAATTCCTCCAAAAACTCTCACACATTGTTTCCTTTAGCAGATGTTAGTGTTTTACATTCATTAGCCTCCACCTGGCTGAGTCCTGGTGTTCATAGCAGATGTCTTACATGGGTTCTGTGATTGCTGCTGGGTTTTGGAGATAGAAGAAGTTAGTCTGTATGTTGAAACTCTGGTTCCTGACAGGAGCACCTGGGATTTGAAAGGCATTTGAAGTTGGGTGATGCTTTTCCTAGCAGGCTGGGAAATGAGTATCAGTCAAGCATTGGGTAATCCTCACTATCAATGTTGGTTTACGCTACACAGTACATCAACCAAACATCTTTCTGCTCCAAGTTGTCTGAGTGCTGGTGTTGCTGTTTTTCTGCCCTTTAACAAGGTGCTGGGTGTGGGTCGCAGCTGTTTTAAAAAAGTATTTGAAACTCATTTGAAGTATTTTTTTTCCTTGTAGCGCTTTAAACAGCGCTGTCCATGCTGCGGCACCACATTTTCCACTGGAAGGAGGAAACAGATGAGGCTGTTGTTGGGATAGCAGCATCCTATCAGGCAGTACAGATGAACTGGTGGATGAGCACTGAGGCAGATGTGCTGGTTGGTTGATTCTAGCAAAACAGTTCAAATTAAACTAAGGGAGGGAACACGTGTTCAGTTAGAGTCTTCCTTTTTGTAATTTTTGTGTTTTCACTGGAAGTCAGGTTGTCTGTGGGAGCGAGAACAGCAGGGAATCCAAACATGCGGAGAAAATTAGTCCTTCACAAAGTGCTCCTTTTTAGTTTAGTCAGTTTGAGTCAACAAATAAAAACAAACGATGTGTTATACCATATGTTTGACTTTAAGGAATATTTGATGTGACAAAAAACCAGCTGAAAATGGTGAGTGTGGAAGAGGTTGTCTCACAATTTCCCATAATTAATTTGATCTCAGAATCCTGTTCGTACAAATATACAACTGTAATTTCCGAATTTGTTCCCTGCATCATGGCTTCTCCTTTAAATGCTTTCATTTCATGATGTGACCCTCGTCCACCTCAAAGACATTTCACACCAACCAGGTAACAAAAAATACAAGACGTGTATCCTGAATCCACTGTTGGCCCAATACTGCTCATGATTTTCTTCAGGGGTGAGAAACAATCCCTCATTTCGTTGGCTGAGTTAAAAATGACATACTTGTGATAGAATTTGTCAACTTTTCCTGACCAGTTAAATTTGTCCTTGCAGCATTAAACAAAGTTTCATCTCCCACTTGGAGGCGTTATAGTTTCTCACACTCCTCAACTGTGATTGATCTCTTGTGGCTCACCTTAAAATGAAACAATTGCACTTTGGTAGTGTGACAGTGATTCATTGTCACTTGTTCCTGAACATGAAAGTTAATGGTCTTTTTTCATAGTAAAATAATCTCTATAAAATTTGGCTTCTGTGAATCCACCATGGTTTTTTGTTACAGGTGCTAACTTTGCGACGCTGGTGCTGAATGGAAAGACTGGCACACGAATGTCATCCAGTTTCTCTTCTTCTAGTTCAAATTGGTGCGATTAAGAGCAGCGACTTCCAGCGAGGGCTTGATAGCGCTGCTACCCCCTGCAGGTTGGGATAAGCACGCCAAACCGCATTCAGTGCTTTCCAAAGGGTTTCTACTGTGAGGAACCACCAGAATCCATTTCATGTTATCATCTGTGACAAACTTCTGTGTATTCCTCTCAACAAAACCACATTCCACATGACAAATGCATCATTATTGAGCGCTAACGTTCAGAAATGGTAGTTTAACCCTCCCAAAAAAGTCTTGACTCTCTGCCTGCTTACTAGATTTTCTGGGATGTTTACTGATCTCAAAACCATTAAGTGTAAATAAAATCTCCAGAAAAAAAAAAGTAAGTTGACCTTGAGTCCAGATTTTTAAATAAAACTGCATTATTGTTTTGTCCAAAATAAATAAAAGAAATACTGACTTAATCTCCAGATCTCTTGAGGTCAAACTTAAGAGAGTCTTAATAATAAAGACAATTTTAATAGTAAAACTGGATCCCCAAACATGTGTTTCATGTTGAAATGCTGTGAGTCTGTTACGGGACACATGGAAGGAAGACCTAATCAGATGTGATGTGGAAATCTGTACTTTTTAAAGTCCATGCACTTTTCTTGAGTTAAAAATCCACTCCCCCTATTTAAACTGAGACCACCTTAGTGTCTGTGGTTACAGCTTTACAGATTTCCACATCTCAGCTCTGGTGAATTTTAGGTTCTAGAGGAGTCTCGGTTTCCCTGTGCCCCTCTCTGTACGCAGTCATGTTCATGCCCTTTTCTAGATCTTTCTGTTAGTCTTGTTTGTGCAACACTTGTATAATATTGTATTTCCTACATGATCTTTGAAAAATGTTTTTGTTCAATAAAACCGATCTGAAAAGAATCTGAACCTTTGGTTCCTCAGCTGTGACATTTTCCAGAATGTGCAAATTAGCAGGTTCAGTTTGATGTAGCTGTGATATTTTATTATCATGATGTGGCTCAGGTGGTAGATTGGGTCGCCTGTGAATCATAAGGTCATGGGTTTGATCCCCAGCTCCTTCTGTCCACATGTCAAAGTGTCTTTGGGCAAGACACTGAACCCTAAGTTGCTCCCAATGGTGGCTAGCGCCTTGCATGGCAGCTCTGTAGCCATTGGTATGTGACTGTGTGTGTGTGAATGGGAGAATAAGTTGCCTTGTAAAGCGCTTTGGGACCTAGCTAAGGTCATGAAAGCGCTATATAAATGTACTCCATTTACCATTTACCATGATCAAACCAATCCACAGCCCCATAGCTCATGTGTTGCTGAGCCATTGAGCATCTTTGTTTGAGAGCATACACTGTACAGTACATCGAACGGACACTCGTTGGTTTGTGGACTCGGCCTTTTTGTAGCCAGGAGTTTGGTTTTAATGTCACCATGGTGGTTGAAGTGACCATATTTGGATAGAAGGGAGGAGTGAGGACTTGAACCTGAGGATACTGCCCAATGTGCAAGCTTTAGCGCAAGGTTGAAATTATATTTTAAAAAAATCGGTGGGATCCTGAGCTCTAATGTAGCATCAGGGGGCCACAAGTCAGTGTCCTCCTTGTGCCAGTCTCAAGCCTGGATAAATACAGAGGGTTGTGGCAGAAAAGGCATCCGACATAAAACTTTTGCCAAATCAAACCTATGACTTCCATACCAGATGGGTCGAGTCTCGGGTTAACAATGACCGCCATCAGTGCTGTTGACTTACAGGGTGCTGGTGGAAATTGAACAACTGTTGGTTGAAGAAGGAGAGGAGGAAGGCACATTCATAGGCAGAGAGAGAGGAGGAAAGTTAAGAGTCTAGGACTCAGAGTAGGGAGTTTGAATGTTGGAACTGTGAGAGGAAAAGGTAGAGAGTTGGTTGGCATGATGCAGAGAAGGAAGGTGAACATACTGCATATCCAGGAGAACAGGTGGAAAGGTAGCAAGGCTAGAAGTTTAGGAGCAGGGTTCAAGCAGTTTTATCATGGCTTCTATAAGAAGAGAAATGGAGTAGGAGTTATCTTGAAGGAGCAGATTGCTAGGAATTTGTGGAGGTAAAAAGAGTGTCAGAGTGATGAGTCTGGAGTTCAAAATTGAAGGTGTGGTGTTTAACATTGTTAGTGGGTATGCCCCACAGGCAGGATGTGATCTGGAGGAGAAGGAGACATGCTGCAGGGAACCTAACGAAGTGATGCAGAACATCCCCAGAAGTGAGGGAGTGGTGATTGATGCAGACTTCAATGGGTATGTTGGTGCAAGCAAGAAGTGAGGAAGAAGTGATGGGCAGGTTTGGTATCCAGGATAGGAACGCAGATGCACAGATGGTGGTAGACTTTGCAAAATCCGATTCAGATCTGCATGGATGGAAATGGCTGTGGTGAATACTTTGTTTCAAACGAAGCAGGAACATAGGGTGACCTATAGGAGTGGAGGTAGGAGCACACAGGTCGACTACATCTTGTGTGGACCTTGCTCTGCTTTTCCCCACACTGCACCACCCCTTTCCCTCTCCCAATAGGCTGAGATTGAGGAAGAGGAAGTGTAGATAAGGTTACTCTAAGACCGGTTCTTTCTCTGCCCTAGTCTGTCTTTATCCTCTCTGTGTTGTCCTCTTTGTATGAGTCACTAAAGGACCCTGGAGCTGCCTGTTCCTGTTCTATGGAGCTTTGTGGTCCTGGGGTCTGGCTGACCGGCACATTCCCTGTCCTGAATTGATGTCTAGCGTCTGTTGTGTCTTCTTTCTCTCTCTTTCTGTACTTCTCTCTCTCCCTGTCCTTTTGTCTCTCCCTGTCTCTCCCTGTCCCCCCCTGTTGCCGTGCCAGTCGGAGCCCCCCCCCCCC
>OOFC01018095.1:9647-31733 GCA_900323345.1 Pseudochromis fuscus
GGGGGATTCAAGTACACACTCCTACATCTGAGCATCTCATGTCGGACAAAGATGAAAAACAAAATATATTTTTTACAGCACAGTTGTTGCTTTTATTCCTGGAACAAACATTGTATCACTCCTGGCTCTGGATTCAAAGTCCACATTATCCATTAAGTGGATTCAAGAAAGAAATTTAAATGCAAAATACAAACAAAGACTTAAAATTATTACAGTCATTTAAAAGTAATAAGAATTCAAAACAAACACAACAGAAAAAATATTATAATTAAATTTCAACACAAAAATGCAACACCAGTTACCATTAGAAAAGTAAAGTGGCCATAAACAGGCTAAATATTTTCAAGTTGTGATGTGTTGCTGTTCTTCATTTAATTCAATAAAACAAAAATAAAAATTGATTAGAAATGTGAAATCATTTCCTACATTACTACCTGTATCATTGTCAGACCAGGTACCAGAGACGCTGATGATGTAAAATAGGTTCAGCTGCAGGTGACGTGGTTAAGCCACATGTAGCTGCCAGTATTCAAATGTTGTAACTCTGGGAGTGCTGACACTGTCAGACTGGGAGGAAAATGCTGCATCAGATCAAGATTTGCCTGTAGAAACGACTAGTCAGCCAATACATCCTCTGAAACTGCCACTGCTGCGCTTATCATAGAGGGAAAATACTGCAAGTAAGTTTAGTGTAGATTTTAATGTCAATCAGACACACTGAAGTTGAAATAGAGAGAATCAGTGATGTCTGTCATGTGCGACTGCCGTCCTGTTCTCAGTGAGGTGTGAGCTTAGACTGTCTCCATCCCCCTGCTCTGAAACCGTCTCCACATTGGTTTGGTTTCTTCTAACAGAAAAAGCAGCGAGTGTGTGATTTCTTCCACCCGTCGCCTCCTGAACTGCTTTCAGTCTGACTGTCACAGCTGTCTGTGAGGGCGGGCCAAGGGTTAGACCCCGGCGCACGGCGGGCTGGTAGCGTGGCGCGTAACCATACGCTCTCAGGTGGTAGGTGTAGTACTCCAGCGTGTACATCAGGTCTGCTTCCACATAATGAAAGGACACCGCCAGGTCTGAGCAGCACTGTGGACCCTGAGGAAGGACAACACACAGATGACATGTGAAACATCATGGAATAAAAAACAATAAACTGACATGAAAAAACTCATTTGTGAAAATAAGAGCCTGGTTATATCTTTATCTACATTGAAATCAAACTGTCCTAAACTGCTTCAGTACATAATCTATCATCGAGTACAAAAGAGCTTCCTCTGAAGTCTGAAGAAACAATGTCCAACAACCTATAAAATAAAGATAAATAACCTGAAGCAATTCAAGGAAACAGAAAGAGAGAGCCAAGTATAAGAAGAGTAATCTGCTGCAAATATGATATCAACTTTATGAAGTATGACCACAAGGAATTCCTCTGTCATGATGTGAAATCTAATCTAACAATGATCTGTTCCTGTATGAAAAGTGCCACATGAGGCAGCTCTTATTTTCCACACATGCTCTGACAATATTTATTTTGAAAATCCTACAAGACAAAAACTGAAGTTAGTCTGTGGCCTTCCCCCCGTTAGTGCAGCTCAGTAGTGAACTGTGGGAATATTATTAATCATTACTCATGCAAAAGTAAATCTATTGAGGACTATTTGAAGCTGTGGAATAATACGACTATGTATGTGTAGTGAGCATATTCAGACACAGGGCAGTGCATGTGGGATTTAATATAATCTCGAGTATTTGGATCTTCATTTTGATCAGCACTGCCTCAGTGACACATTGTGGCTCTACTCTTTGTTATTAATGGTTCCTGAGCAACAGTTGAGGTCCATGGCCCAGAGGAATAACCTGTATCATGGTCAGGCTACAAAGAAGCTACTATTACAATTAAAGAATAAATGTGAAATATAACCTGCCACATCCTTTAATTTGTTTATAAATGTTGACAAGCTGGGAGTTGTGAAATTATTTTTGAACAGTCTGATAAAAAAAATAAAAATAAAATTTGGTATTAAAAATACATTTGTTTACTTGTTTCCCTTTTCACAGACGAAGGACAAAGCGGCTCCACACACTGTCATGTGAGAGTGTGACATTATCAGTAATGAACCTGTCTCTTTTTAATGCAAAGTATAAGAGATTAGCTGCATCATCTGTTACAAATTGACCAATTTTCCTTTTGTTGACAGGAGACTGTCTGAGCTGCAATTTTGCACTTTAAAATGAACTCTTTCTATTTCAATTCACTTATTCTATGCAGGGGTCAGGTACATAATTTGAATGTGCCAGATACTCGCGTGTTCATTGATTTCGCTATTATTCCTCTGATGAGTCTTTAAAGCGACACCGATATTTCAGTTCATCAAAAGCAAAATAAAACCCTGTAATACACTATTCAATTTAAATTAAATTAAAAACAAATAAACCCCTTCTCTACATTAAAATAGCCTAATTTTTAACTGGCGGTTTAGTCTCACACGTCTTCCTAACCTGAAGTGTCCTTTCCTAATACAGCTAATCCACTCACAGGACATCTGCCTCAGCCTAGGAACGATCTGTCCACTACACTGAAACACAGGGGACTATGTCTGCTTGACCTTTCATAGCACATCGCACTGTAGTACAATTTCACAGCACTGAACTATGTGAAGGGACTTGCCTCAACAATCGGGTAGTAACAATAGCTCCAGTACCAGAAGCTCTTGGAGAACTTTCCAGTTAAATGGTGCTCGGGCACAAACGGGTGAAAAGTTTCTCGACGCAAAGTGTCTCTGGAGTCTCCGGCGAGGACGCCCATCTTCTCCAGACACTGCCCCAGTGCCAGGTCTTCTACGGGAGTGGTGTGTGTGCAAACTTTAGTCCGAAAACCTTCAACAAATCTCTTGAGGGCCTCTTTGCTGAGCACGTAACCTGCCCCTCCACTCATGTAGCCCTGTTTGGTGTAAGGCTTGAAGCGTTTACCAAAATAGATGGGCTCCTCAGGGGTGTGGTTGGACAGAATCCAGCGCAGGTTGTCCACCACCACATAGGTGTCATCGTCTGCTTTTAAGAACCAGTCGGCTTCGTTCGCATGATGCTCGTACACATAATGAAAGGCTCGGATGGTCTTCCAGTAGAGCTGGTCACGGCCCTCCTTAGTGCCCAGGCCCACGGTGGGGAAGTCGGGGTCCTCGACGGAGCTCATGAACACCACGACGTTGCAGTGCCGACTCCAGGTAGCCCTGACGTGGCGGGCCCTGCTCTCCAGGTTATACGGCCCTGTCATCACCCAGCAGAGAACACGGACCTTTTGGTACAATAGATCTGCCACCCGGTTGTCTCCATCTAGAGGGACACAGTACAATGCAGGACATTGTTACATTGGTGTTGAATGAAAGTAACAACACACAACCCATGTACACGTCACCACAACATCTACTTCTACAATGACTCCACATTCTTCCTATCACTCATTCACACCCTTTTATGAATCAGTGCCTGAAAAGCTCAACATTATTCACACCCTTTTCTCTCAATGTCTCAGAAACAGGTAAGTAAAAACTCTGACAGCTCAAGAGATTACAAAAGACAATTAAAACATCAGCACTACATTGTGTGTGTATCACTATAAAGACGTAACATCGTATCTACACTTTGGAGTTTAAATGTTCTCCCTGTGCCTGTGTGGGATTTAACTGATTAGTCTAAACTGAACATAGGTGTGAGTGTGAACATGCATGGTTGTTTGTCTCTGTGTGATGGCCCTGCGACAGAGTGGCGAGCTGTCCAGTTTGTACCCCGTCTCTCGTCCATTGCCAGTTGGAATATACTCCTCTGCAACCCGACTGGATAAGCAGGTATAATAGATGGATGGATGGATATACACCCTTAACTTTTACGTTGATAATTACAGATTAGTGCAACAAAAGCAGAGGACTGTCGGCACTGAGTGAGTGAAATGAAATGTGATGTAGGAAACAGATAAATATATCAGACAGATGAATATCCCAGCAAAGACACCAAAGGCAAACCAACCTGCATGTGGAATAAGTCACTCAGTAAATGTAGCATGTCAAGGTTGATTCTAGGATTTCAACAAAATAGATTATTCTCTAATTACACTGAATCCATTTGTTGGTTCTTTTGCTTTAACTGCTTAACAGACTAGTTTGAAAATGAATGGTTTAGGTAATTAAGTGGGTTTCATTCAGGGGGAGACTCTCTTAAAATGAATACAGATTTCAGATAAAATTTCATGACTTCATAACCATTTTCTGTGTTACAAATACATGGACGTGTCCCCTCATACATACAAAATGAAAGCTAATGTGAAAAGCATGTAAAGCACCTGCATGTTGAGGGTGGAGGAGGTTGACAAGAGCAGCTCCCTCCTTCAGCCAGCTGGTGGTTCTCTCCACTGCCGCCGTTGTGGCTTTTTCCTGAGCCCCTGACAGCACCGGGTAGCTTCTCTCAAACCACACCTGATGCAGGAAGAAGTACATAATGCAAGCCCCCACCAAGAAGCCCAGTGCAAAGGCCCATCTGGAGCCAGGGCCCTTCATGGTGACTGGATCTCCGGCACCACAATGTCCCAGTTACAGCACGCCTGCAAGGAGCCATAAAACACTCAAATTAAATGTCACTCACTCACATTACTTTTTCATATTACACAGTGGGTATATGATTTTAAGCTGATTGTGTGTAGTTGAGCATCAAAATAAAAAGGTGGTAAAAAAAAAAAAAAAATCCAAGTAACTTCAATAATATTTTCAATATCATTCATGTCAGAAAAGGTTATAAAATCCACTTGTATTTGTACAGCACAGCACATTTGTGATGTGTTCCTGAAGATTAAAACACACATTGAGGTTCAGTATACTCTGTTAACTTTAAATCAAACTGACACATGATGCACTTCTGAAACCCAGACTACAACACATTTTAAAACATCACCCCTGAGGCTTTGTCTTTTCTGTCTTTCTGTTCTCAAAAGAAAGTAGAGGAATAAATCTTGAAATGAGAAGACGTAACCACCAATAACTGTCTCACTTTATTGGAAAACACATACTTGACACTTAGAGTAAATATATTTACACTGAGTGACACATGCTGTGGACATGTAGAATTTTTATTCTCAACCCAAAATGGTTTCAACTTGAGTGTGTGACTGTGGATCATGTGATCCACTAAGATGTTGTCACAGTGATTATTCAGTGATTATTCAGACTAATCAGTGCATGGAGCTCTGGGATTAGTCTGGGTGATTTTATCAGTACATTATATAGTATTTTCTTTGTTTATTTTGACTAATCAAATAATAAAAGTTAAACTAAACTGTACCAAGTGGATGTATTTTGCGATTTAGAGAAACCCTGACATGGACTTAACACTTGACACAGTGCACATATGTCAGTGCCACAATGTTTTCACTGGTGTGTGCTGCCTGTGAGGTTAAAGACCTCAAAACCAAAAACAGACGTTAATGATTAACACGACGAGACGTTTTCTTAGGCTGCTCCCCTTCGTTGTTTTGACTCTAAATAAAAAATTAAGTGACAATCCACTTAAGCGCTAATCGAGGATTTACATGAGTATAAACCAAAAACACATGACACTGACTGCTGTGGTGGCGACATGAGGACATAAGGAATCCAGAAACCTTTCTTTAATTCAACTGAAACGGTATAAACAACCACAGCTGTGTGTATATGTCCAGTCAGCAAAAAACAAACACACAAGGAAAACATAGCTCTACGTGTGTGTGTTATTTACCTTTACTGGGAGATCAGTCATTTGTAAGCACGGTATGCCGCCACCTCTTTCAGCAGCTAAGTGTTTCCTGAAAGCGGCACGAGCCCCCTACACCTGTCGGACACATGGTCACATGATGCTCACGTTCATCCGATGCATTGCTGTTGATTGAAGCCTTCGACCCCGAATTTGGCGTCGCCAAATTAAATGATTGCTATCAGAAAAGACACAGTACAAGATTTACATTCTTCAACACCACGGGCTTAGCTCTGCAAAATGCGGGCTCCCATTGGCTGGCTGCCCGTGACGTATAAGGAAGCCGCTTTTCACGTCTTGAAAATAAAGATTAGGGAAATGAACGGATAGTTTTGGAATCGTATTGGATTTGTTTATCATGGGTGAATTTATTTAATTAGAGACGAAGAGAGAAAACGAAAGATGAGGAAGGTAAAGCTGCTGCTCTTAAATCCTGGCCACCAGGTGTCACCCAAACACCGCCTCTGAAATAAAAATCTTCAGGCCTTCACGACACAGATACAATTAAAATTTATATTAATGAGTGTGAGACGTCAAGAATCTGTGTATCATTAACCATATTTATTTATTAGAGAAGAATAGAATAGAATAGAATAGAATAGTCTTTATAGTCTTTGCTCTACCTTGAGCATACATTGAAAACCAACAACAAAAAATTAAATTTTCCATGTCATGGTCGAACAGGAGTGGGATGAATCTAATCTATCTGTCTAATAAATATATAGAATATATAGAATATAATGGAATGAATATTGGCTATATCATGGATCAATTAACCGATCAATCAATTGTCTAATTAATAATTATATTAATAAATATAATGTAAGATAATGTATATAACATATAAACATAATAATTATATATATGAACATCCAAACAGGGAAAAATTGATGACAAAATACCAGAAATCACACAGTGGATAGCACAAACAGAAACTAGATGGATAGATAGATAGCTAGATAGATAGATAGATAGATAGATAGATAGATAGATAGATAGTTAGACATTTGAACACTAAAGCCCTCTACAAGAAGGTCCTTTAACATCTGCCGGACAATGCTGCAGATTTTTTAAGAGTCTGTGGTGGCGAGCCCTCTCCTGTTTGCTGTTGTGTGCTGGGGCAGCAGTTTGAGGGTGGCCGACGCCAATAGACTCAACAGACTGATCCACAAGGCCAGTGATGTTGTGCAAGTGCAGCTGAACTCCCTGGAGACATTGTCTGCCAGGTGGATCATGGCTAAACTAGCCAGCACCTCTGATGATGTCTACCATCCACTCCAAGATGTGCTGGCCAATCAGAGGGGTTCGTTCAGTAACAGACTCCTCCCACCAGATGTTCCACATAACGTCACAGGAAATCAGTCCTGTCTGTGGCCATCAAACTCTTCAACTCCTCCCTCACTCACATCAGGTCAGTAGTCTGACTCTGGACTTAATTTGCACCTGTTATTTTGGATACCTATGCACCTCTTTTTTTCACCTGGTCACTTTGCACCCAAATTTTTGCACATGGACACTTACCTTGTGGAATATGTATGTGTGTATGTATATATATGTACACATACAACAAATATGAAAAGTATCAAAACCAGTGTCTGCAAAATAAAACTAAGAGTGAGTTAGAAAATAGGAAACTGCCAGTTCTCTGTGAGACAGAGGTGAGAAGCTGTACAATTTTATTGCCTTTGGCAGTAATGACTTCCTGTATCTGTCCTCGTGACAGCAAAACTGCACCAGTCTGTTGGAGGAAGAGCTTCAGCGTGTGTCCAGAGATGGTGAGGCTGAGGATTATTCATAATTGATATCAGTTTTATCAGTGACTTTCTGTTCACCACAGCTTCAATTGTGTCCTGTTTACAGCCAGTTACCAAGGTGGCCTTCTTAATTAGTTGTCTGTTGGTGTTGCTGTCTCCCTGGTGTTCCCCCAGCACAACACAGCTAAGTACAGAGGGCTAGCAACAACAGACAGTCAAACCTTTTCCAACATCCTGCTGCCTACACTGAAATACCATATCTTCCACAAGAATGGGAGTTTGTTGATCCCCTTCTTATTTACAGTCTGTTGTCACTGTGGACATCCAGGTACTTGAAGTTGTCCAGTACTCCTCCAGAACACACAGCAGTTTTGAATAATATTTATTGAGTTGATAAGGACATGTTTATTCGATGTCGATGATGTGAAGAAAATTGAAGAGATGACTCTGACAATACTGGATCATTTGTATAAAAAAGATTTATGAGAAAAAAATACAAAGAGTTCAGCATCTTACTGGCACCTAGGATTGCCCGGGAGGATCGAAGCCAAAAAGATCACTCTCCCTTTGGGGTCTCTGTTCATAACTTTATATACCCAATATTTGCATATTCATTTACCCTTTACATAGGAGCATTACATGTCATCAGTCCATCTGAGACCCCAAAGGTCTGTTAACTAAAACCAACCATGTTCCTTACAATATGTATGTGTGACAGGAGACCCTGGCTAACACACACATCTCTGTATGCTAGATAAACATACACGAGAGAGTAGATGAGCAGATACTTGAGCAGATACTTCTGCTCTTCTGACACTATAATATTGTTTCCTAAGGTTTAAGGTCAAAGTCTGAATTTAAGTCACAACTGGACTTTTGACTTATCAACTTTTATTGCTTGACTGCATGCAATAAAAAGCCTGTAAGCACAGTCACATAAAAATAACATTAACTGAGTCAATACAGTTTTTCTCAGTCGCTTTTTTCAAATCATCTTCGCCATTTGCAAAACAGTAAGTGCATTTCTCAAAACAATACATATAAATACCAAAACACCATGGATTACCTGCAAAATCCTGTCTCTTGTTCAAAATCCTTAATTCATCTCTCAAAAGTAAATTTCAATGTGTCAATGAACATGTCAGTGCCTCAGGATGACAACTCCTTTCATTGTGTACATTGTGTGTCATTGTTTAGTCATGTTGTCAGTATAACAGTGTACTCTGGAAGGATGTGCTGATGTAAACTATGGTTAAAGTTTTGATGGCAATTATTGTAAATTGTAAGTTACACCTTGGTGTATGTGGGACATTGTTTGTAAGAGATTGGACAATATTCACATTTACACTTGGACTGTTTGTACTGTAATTTGTTGACAGACCATGTCACTGTGATACAGATACAGAAAGGAAAAGACAGCACTACATAGGACAAAGAAAAAACAACACAGCCTCACTCCTCTTCCTCTTCTTCTTCTTCTCGCTGCCCAATTCCAATTCCTTGTCCGTCCATTGTCAGACATTGTAACATTGTGTTGTATATATACCTGCCAGTTGATGGTTCATGAGATGCACCTTTGAACTGTTTCAGTAAACTGGTTGATCATTGGTTGATCTAATGCTTCACACATTCTCCTTCTTTAGAGAAAGTCAAGATTCACCTGGCAGCAATTTACCAGTTCAGGACAGGTTTAGAAAAAAGTCAAATGAAAATATTTAGAAATACACTTGACACCGTATGACAACTTGTTCAACCATTTTGCATGTAAAGACTTATACGATGAACTAATGCCTAAATGTTGTGGGGGGTGAGACTATTCAGCAGAGACCATTATAATACATTTTGATCACTATGACAAAAGCAGCTGATAATGTAGGAAACAGCAGAGAATTGTACTGAATCATTTGCATGGATGTAACAAAGCATTTGCAACTTGTTCAAAGAAATGAGAAACTGCTTTTTTGATGTACGCAAGTGACTCGATGTGATGATTGAACAAGTAGTTTTGTGAATTTAATTTCTGATCTGAGAAATGAACCAAAGCGACTGAGAAAGACTGTAAAAAAAAGGGAACTTAAAAAGAGAGAAAAAGCCAGATGTGCACAGATGTGCTGGGTCATAGCACTGACGACACTGCCGAACCACATGATAGATAGATAGATAGATAGATAGATAGATAGATAGATAGATAGATAGATAGATAGATAGATAGATAGATAGATAGAGGAAATGCAGGAAATTACTTTGTTACAACAGCAACAATAAAACACCAACAACCCCTCAAGTAAGCAAACACACAAGTCAACCAACACCAAAACTACTTGCAGGCTAGACCAGTCAAAGCAGCGATTGTAAGGGACCAGTAGGATACACAAAGTTTATTAAACAGCATATTAAATCTAATTGATCAAAAATGTAGTTAATGTATTACGTGCCCAAAGGGGATTCAAACAACAAGATCAAGTAGCAAGATATAGATTTACAAGGGGACACATAGGCACAAACATAAGAAAGAGAAGGACTGATATTGTTCCCACTATAATCACTTGCAAAAGTTCAAGATTAAAATTTGAATTCAAGCCCAATCTGGTCATATTCACATACACTGGACTGCTTTCAAACTGCTTTCAAAGTATAGTTGTGATGTGAAAAGATGAAAGCCTTCTAGTGTCAGGCTGGAAATACATCACTCTGTTCAGTTTATTTTTATTTTCATATTTTTCTCTTGAGAGTCCAAACACTTCAATATACATTGTCCATTTTCTCACCGGAAGCACCTACTGGCATCGGATGCTGTTTGCTGCGTCAAAATTCATAATGTAGGAAAACCGTATAAACTTGCAAGCAGTCCCTTGGATGCCACTGTCTCACTCCACCCTGTCTGTGCTGCGATCATGCAAAGTATTTTACATGGTGTACTAGGAGTGGCTTTGCGCCGCCTGAGTTCCCCGAACCCAGGACCTGCTCGCACACCAGAAGGACGCGCGCGCACCAACTCCCCGAAGACGTGAGCAGAAGACGGCCTGAAAGGAAATATTCATCCCAGGAAAATTCAGAACAACAGTAAGAAATATCTCAGTCTATTTTCATCTTGCCTGTTTGTCTGAGACGATATTTTGGGACTTGTTATTTCGTGCTGACAGACCGGTTCCATAGCTCTATCCAAGAAGGACAAATATTTATCCAACACACTGTTTGTGGGATGAACCAGTGTGAAAACCTTAAGCTGTACGATTGTTACAGAACGTAGAACTTCATCCAACCCTCATGACTACTTACTTTTTACTGCTTTATATAAAATATTTTTATTGCTTAATTGTAAATAATAGGCTATCAGCGAGTTACTTTTATGAAAGAGTTTAATAGTACCACACAGAACCACGTGAAAAACTAAATTAGAAGATAATAAAAAGGTCTCTGTGTGTCCAGGTTAGATGTGGTACTTTACTACTGGTAGTTGAGGTAGGCAGATAAAGGTCTTCCTGGCAAGCAACATCTGTGCCAGTGTTAATAATAAACTCTTAGCCTTGAAATATTGACTCCATTGTGGTGTATAATAAATAACACTGTGACGTTGTTACTGAACCAACTCTTCAAGTATGAAATCTTATCAATGGATGGCACTAAATCAGTATTTTAAAAAAAGACTCACTAGAGGCACTAACAGAGTAACTAATCAACACTTATTGGTGTAAAATACACACTTTAATAGTGTTAACCTCAAAGGACATTATACCCTGTACCCCAGTAGTACAGCAAACACTGGTTGAGTTAAAATGATAGCTCTATTGGAGTTAATCTAATACTCCTCTCATGTGTAGTAATGTGCAATAATGACTCAAGAATAAGTGCAATGGAAAATACATTTTATTTTCCCATTCAATAAACCACTGTCCATACGTGAGGTAGATCAGAAACACTCTTTATCTTCTTCAATGCAGCTGCATGGCACAATGTAGAAAAAAGTGTATGTACTGCAAGACATCCGGTTCAATGTCACGCACAATCTGACGGATGTGGGTTTGGTTAGTGGCAGCATTGCTTGTGGCCATATGAACAGTACTATGATGAGCATTTTAGTGCTTTCTAAATCCTGCACAACTTTTAAGCTGTACTTACCATCCAACATTTTTTGTGCCTGGATATAACCTATGAAAAAACGTAAGGTGCTGAATTAATGCACTGAATCATTAAAGTGCTGAATCATGCATGGATTTACAAAATATGACACCTATATAATATTCAACTAAACACAAAATTAAATCCTGCATAACTGCACCAAATTCATTTTGCAATGACAGACAAAAGCAGCAGTGTTTAAAACTTGCCTGCATGCTCCTGTTCATAAACTTGTCTCTCAACTCCTTTACCTGTTGCCTTTTGTGGTATCAACATCAAAACCATAGACTGTCATAACAAGAAGCTCATTTCTTGTCAGTTCAGTCATTGTTCTGATTCCTGGCAGATTTCAGCAAACTCTGGAGCACTGGGATGGTTGTAAGACTTTTTGCTTCTCTGATCACCATTCTTTTAAAACATGTCTGCCACTTCTCAAGCAGCTTAGCAGCTGTTTCTGGTCCATAGAGAAAGCTGAAATCTTAATATATATCCCCCACAACAGAAAAATGAAAGAAGACATTTAGTTAAATGTACTTTTATGATAATTGCTAAATGTGGATGTCAATACTCACCCTCAAAACTCTCCTTATATCCTTCCTGAGTGAACAGCTAAAAATGAATAGTGACAAACTCTGGCTTTAGGACAAATGTTAAAACATAAAACTTTTTTAAACTGACTCATCATGACAATCCTTAATGACAAAGCAAAATCACCTCCCCTGTGATTAAGTCTGCAAACATTGCTTCTGCAGAAGACACTTTGTCCACTGTAACAGGACACTTGTTTGTTTTATAAATTGCAATGTTTTATAGGGTCATTTGTAATGACAGATAATTAATCAAGAATCATAATCTGAGTTTATATAGCAGATAAAATTTAGAGCTGTATAAATGTATGTGGAAAGCTAGTACAAAAGCCTTTTATGACACTCCTTTTCGTCTAGTAGATGGTTTTGTATCAACAATCATCAGTCTTTTGTGTACTGTGCCTGTGGTAAATTGTACAGACAGGAGAAACCAGTTTAAACGGAGTCTGTTATATTGAAACACCATGGCTGACATAAGCCCACATTTCATGTCGTATGCCAATAGCCTAACCCGCAACAGCCTCAACTTAAGTGCTACATCACTATCAAAAAAATAAGCAAATGCATGCAAATAAACTCACACAGAGACACCCATACATACGCATGCTATGCACACAAATATATACAAGCAAATGACTACAGAGGACATTATATTGACAGATTCATTTCCGGGAGACTCCTCCTAAACTTGTCAAACTACTACTTGACTGATTCTAATCATAAGTTAAAACATGTGGTCATGCAAGGGGTTGATGGTTTGAGCGATTGAATCTCAGTGTGTTTTGATGTTCGTGCACACTTCACCCGAGACGCATCATAAAACCAGTTCTGAACAGGGTTTAAGCTGAGGCATTCAAGTTCACTGAGAGACTGAAGCAGTCCAGTGCTGTCTTGGCTGTATGCTTTGATTTACATATTGGGTTGTAATGATTCCCCAGTTTCTCATGACCTTCAAAACAGGTTTTACTCAATGACCTTTCTGTATTTAGCTGGTCAGTTGGCATCTCTCTGAGGTGACCAGGGACCTACTTTTATGCCATTTTGTGTTGATGACTGACACAAACAGGTGGAGGAAACTTTTATTATCTCTTCACAGTGGCACCTGTCAGCGGCTGTGTTTTATTAGGTGGCAAGTGGACCACTAATAATGGAGCTAATATGTTGGCCGCGGGAAAAATTGGCAAGTGTAGGGATCTGAGAGATTTTGATTACAGCCAAATTGTGATGGCAATGGCACGATGGTGCAGTGGTTAGCACCATCGCATCATAACAACAAGGTTTGCATTCGAAGTTTGGCTCAGACATGCGTGGGATTTCTCGTGGGTACTCTGTTTTCTTCTCACAATTCAATGTTAGGGGAAAATGATTATCTTTGTGTGTTAGCCCTGCCACAAACAGGCAACCTGTCCAGTAACTTCTCTCCAGACATGCATGGAGAATATGTAAGCATGGAAAAATATAATCTATCAGGAAGTAAGACTCAGAATTCAGTCTCAGTAAACAATGCCAGCTTGTATTGCTTTTATCTTTTCTTCTGAGTATTGATCGTTCAATCAGTTCTTCTGCTTCAGACTCACTGGGCCTCCTGAAACTTAAAGTTAACCTGCTCTCAGCATTTCCATCACAAATTAGGATTCACTTATCTACAAGTAGTAATTACAAAGTGGCTCTTATTTTGCCAGTTCTCTGTTTGACCTGACTTTAAAAAAATGTCACACTGAGAGGATCACAGCCAAACAGCTCCTGGCCAAACTATCTTTAAATTTACTTTTAAAAATGATACCTGTTGTCATTTCTCACACGACACGGGGTGAGTGATTGGTGAACATGTCCAGCAAGGATATACCAAGGAAGTGCTGAAAAACAAAGGTCTCAGAGAAATGCTAAATGCTAACGAGCCTGCTACTAAAAACAGCAACACCGCTGAAACCGATGCTAATGCACCTGTTGGTATCGCTGCCCTAGCAAGAGAGATTACGACTACAGTTGCAGCGGTCATGGAGGAAGAAAATGTCTCTATTCTCCAGTAAACTGGACATTATTACATCGAAGCTGGAAAACGATTCCCAACGCCTGGAGGAAGCTGAAAACCGCAACCCCAGCGCAGAGGACATTATCACTGACCTGGAGGCTAGGCTAACCAATACAGAAGCCAAGCTAGCCACTCTCACTAATTGGATGAATGACCAAGAGGTACAATCTCACCGGGATAGTATCAGGATTTTCAGGAAGGACGGAGTAGAATGCAGCAACCCGTTTATCCTTCTCTGAAACCTGGCTGCCCAAAGTTATCAAGATGGACTCGAAAAAAGGCAGAATTTGAATGGACAGGTGCCACAGAGGGTGGGCCGCCCCAAACCAGGTACCCCCCGGGTCATCATCATGAAGCTTCACTACCCTGCAGATAAAATGAATGAGTGGAATATCAAGGTGCAAGGATCACCGTCCGTCAGGATAACACAAAATATCCTGCAGCAACAGGGAAGTTTCAACATGGTGTGCCAGAAGCTGATGGAAAAGACCATCAGACTCAGGATGCAGTCCCCGGCCACCCTCCGGTTCTCCTATAACAACAAGGAGTTCTTGATACAGCAGATGAAGCTGCAGTTATTGTGGAGGCAACAAATAAAGCTCCGTGAGTAAAGAGGCTGCATAGGCTAATGAAGGCTAATGAACAATGAGTATTTAGAGTTTATCAAAACTGGTTCAAGCTGACAATGATAAGAAACTAAATTAAATGGACACTGTTTGAGTGGACTGTTTGCCATCATCCGAACTGGGACTATGTGCGTGATAATGAGATGATGGAGACGTTTGTGTCGGGAAGGTGTAAGCCACACTCCATGTTGCATGGAGACAGGACATGGACATGAGCCTGTGTGCGCTCGCAGTGAGTGGTGTTTCCTCCAGGAAGCTTTTGGATTTGCTTACATGCGAGGAATGTTTTTGACTTGTCTTGTTTGATAGGGTTATTTAAGTTCAGTTTAACTTTATTTTGTTTATATGGCACTGTGAAAAGACAGCACAGTCAGCCAAAGTGCTGTAAAGTTGAGTAAATGTTCAACGAGTGCAAGTTCTCTGTACTGATAACCCTGCCCATTTTTTTCCTTTCTCTTTTTTTCTTCTTCTCTTGTCATTTCCTGTTTTTTCTTTCATGCATCCATGTGTCGTGTGTTGTATTATGCACTAATTTGGATAAATAAGCACAACAAAGTATATTTCTCTTAATGCTAAAGGAGTAAACAATGCTATCAAATGTAAGAAAGTGTTGTGCTGGTTAAAGAAAGAAAAAGCTAATATAGCCTTGTTGAAACTCACCTCAGTGATGAGGAACATGAAAAACTTAGGAGTGAGTGGGTGGGGGAAGTTTTCTACTCATCAGTCACATCCAGTAAAAGAGGCGTGGCCATCTTAATAAACAAAGCTACACCATTTACTCCAGGAAGTTGTGTAAAGGATCAACAGGGTCGTTATGTCCTCACAACAGGTACTCTATATGGAGAACAAATTTCAATTAAGTGTGTATATGCTCCAAATATATATGAAAGAGAGTTCAACTACTAACAGAAATGTCTTCAATATCTCTGTCCTTTAATATCTTAGCAGGAGATTTAATTGTACTATGGATCCTGAGGTAGATCAAAATCTCCCAGCAAAAAATGCACTGTCTAAGATGAGGGAAGCAACCACAGAAATGTGTTTGGACCTGTAGTTGTATGATGCCTGGAGCGCACTACAACCTGAAGGAAATGATTAAACCTTTTCCTCTAACCCACACAAAAGCTTTTCTTGAATAGATTACTTCTTTGTCTCCAGGAAGGTATTATATAGGGTGGTGGACTGTGCCATTGCCACATGTCTTATATCTGACCATGCAGGTGTATATATTGTGGTCTCGCCACCTTCTCCCAACATTTCATAATTGTCACTTCAATCCTTCACTTTAAAAAAACAACAACAACCCTCATTTGTGTCTCTCCTTAAAAATGAAGTTGAGGCTTTTCTTTCGATTAATGATAATGATGACACAAATCCATCAACTCTATAGGAGGCACTCAAAGCCTACCTGAGAGGTGCCATAATTTCTTATAGTGCAGCCAGGAAAAAGGAGGCAATAAAGGAACAGATTAACTTAGAAAAACAACTAGCTGATCTTGAGAAACAATTTAAAGATAACTCCTCTGCAGTTTTGTTTAAGAAGGATGAAGCTACCAGATCAGATATTGACCAACTTCAAAAAACAAAAACAAATATCTTCTATGGTAAACCTAGACTGTTTGAAATTGGAGACAAACTAGGATAATTGCTGACTCAGTTGGCAGCTGATAATCTGCTGTAAAAAACAAGTCTGTAATAAAAGCGTTATATTTTATGAGTCCTTGAATCAGTAAGATTTATACATGTAAACACTTAAGGAAAAAAATCGGGCATTGGGGTGGATTGTTTTGGAGGGGGTGGGCTGTAATGTTTCTGCATACCCCCCAGAAAGTAGGTAGTTGCGCCCCTGACAGTAATGGAAAAATTTGGCATTGGACATGTATTATTAACCTCATTAAATTAATATGCTATTCGCCTAGAGGCAGTGTTCTTGGAAATGGTGCAACATCATCAGAGTTTGCCCTGGGGAGATCTACTCACCAATGGGGCCCTATATCACCACTGATCGAGGTCATTAGAAATCACACAAATATATTTGACTTTCAGATAAAAGTTACCACATATAAAATTGTGCTCTATGCAGATGATGTTTTACTGTTTGTCACCCAGGCTGCAAAATCTATACCAGCTTTAATGGCAACTATTCAAACATTTGGATCTTTTTCAGTTTATAAGATTAATCTAGATAACTCCATGGCAATGCCAATAGGATATGATCAAAATACACCAACATTTCCAGATTTTCCATTTTCTCAGTCTGCCTTGGGTTTCTCATATTTAGGAATTATTATAACCCCAAATGGTCACAAAATATTTAGCTTAAACTTTCACACAATACATAAAAATATTCAAAATGATCTGAACAGGTGGATCAGTTCTAATATCTTGGATGGGGAGAATTAATTTATTAAAAATGAACATGATACCCCGATTGCTATATCCTATGCAGATGTTACTTATCTTTATTTCTAAGAAATTGCCCAAGGAAATTGAATGTGACTTGTCAAAGTTTATTTAGGGAGGGGGAAAAGCCTTGATTAAGTATGAAGATGTTACTGTTATCAAAGGACAGAGGAGGTCTTGCATTGGCTAACACAGGGGTCTGCAACCCTAATCCTCGAGAGTCGCAATCCTGCATGTTTTAGATGTTTCCCTCTTCCAACAGCACACCTGATTCAAATGACCAGGATCATTATCAGGCTTCTGCAGAGCTTGATGATGAGCTGATCATTTGAATAAGGTGTGTTGGAAGAGGGAGACATCTAAAACATGCAGGATTGCGGCTCTCGAGGACCAGGATTGCAGACCCCTGAGCTAACATTATACACTACAATTGGTCCTGTCACAGCAGAATTATCCATGAATGGGTTCATAGTGATCTAAATAAAACAGAAGATCCAGTTGAGTCATGGACCTTCACCCCAGATGGTCTCCTGGGAGAACTCATGTAAAAAAACTGCCTTCAAATATAAAGGACAATCCAATGATTTGGAATAATAATCAAAGTCTTGTGGGACATGAACAAATTTGTAGCTAGACAACATAGCTAGAGTTCCTGCCTGGTGTTGGTAGTGCTGTGTTTCATATCTGGTATGATAAGGAAGTGAGTGCAATAGGGCATTTGTTTGATGATAACAACGTACTTATGTCCTTTACACAGATTCAAGATACTTATGAACTACCACAAAAACACTTCTTTGCCTTTCTCCAAGTTCGCCACTTCATTCATACAAATCGGCATGGGAAGCAGCACTGGTGGGACCAGTTGAGAGATCTATAATCAACTTAGAAGAATGCAATATTGAAACAGAAAATTTGTAAAGATCCAGTTTCTATTTGGGCTGTCTTCCAAAAATCCATCCTTGTTACAAACAAACTTAGATTGTTAAATGAACTTCTGTTTTTAGGCAGAAAATGCATATTGTTTAATTGGATTCAAGAAAAAACACCCACAGTTAAAGAACTTTTTAGACTATTGCCAATGGAGAGACTCAGTGCCAAACTAAAAGGAAATGGCAGCCAGTGATGGACTACTTACCCATTGATCTAAAGAAAACCATTCAGAGGGGAAAGGGGACTTAAGATTTGAATATGCCAGGTATGCTGACATAAAGATACAAACATTATAGACAAGGTTTTGGATAGCAAGAATTAAAGCAGTGAGTTATGAATCGATAATATCTATGCACTACCTTTTCTTTATGTATTTATGTATTTATTTATTGTTTTTGTTAAACTTTATTTTTTATTATTAGTCTATTTTATTTTATTTTTTGTATTATATAGCTATGTATGTTGGTGGTTTAATCCAAAACTGAGTTTCAGCTAATATTCTGTGAGCAGTGTGAGGTTGAATTTTCTTAGAGTGTTGCTTGGGACGTAATGTGCCATCCTCACAGAGAAAGTTAAATCCAGGCAGAGTATTTAAGAAACCAAAGAGGAGTTTAGTCAAGTAAATCAAATGGCTTACCTCAGTGTATTCATTGAGCTTAAAATACTGAAGTCATTGTTTGAGCACTTTGATTTTTGTCTGGCAGCAACTTTGGGTTGTGCAGGTACAGACGAACACAGACATGTTCAAGGACAACTGAATGCTAATATGTTGCTGTTATCAAAACCAGTGGTGTGTTCATGTTTGAACAAGATCCTAGTGTGCATTCCACAAACAGTACATTTAACAGTATTACAGTATTCTGCTGTAGAGGTTTACTGTGAAATACTGGAAGCTATGGTAACCGGTATTCTTACTGTGTTACTACTGTAATCTTTGTTTATTGACTTTCATTTGATGTTACTATTTTTGTTTGTGAATCTGTGAACTATTGAAGTCCTGAATTTCTCCTGTGGGGATCTATCTATCTATCTATCTATCTATCTATCTATCTATCTATCTATCTATCTATCTATCTATCTAAACAGTTGATCACTGTATAATTGAGAACAGTACTCACAATGGAAAACAATAGTGTTTAAAAAATACTGCTGTGAGACTTTACGGTAATATACTGTACTTATTGAATATTGCTACTGTAATTAACTTGAACAGTAATATACTTGAACATTTAATTTCAATTAGTTAGTTAGAATAAAACCATTAATATAAATGTGTCTGCTGATGTTCCTGAATAAAGATCTAAACATTTTCAAGCTTAAAAAACTAAAACCTAAAACAATAGAGGACAAAGAATAAGGCCAAATTGGTAAGTGACAAATGGTGTTCTATTAAATATGTATTAATTCTGTGTATATTGTGTATTTTACTACATTTTTTAGAGCTTAGAAGTTCAGCAGGTTTATTTTACAGTAGGTAGTGATAAATGTGGTTAGAGTGAGTGAGGAGCTGTGCAGAGTTACTGAGTGGACAGGCAGGGATGGAGGTTGCAGAGGGGTATAAAGGGAGCTGAGTACAGAGTGAGTTGGTAGCAGGTTGTGGAGTAGGAGACTGAGGGTGATGTGCAGAGCTGACAGCAGACACTGGAAAGAAAGCTAAAGAGTAATTACTAAGTGTCTCGTTCGTCAGAGAGAGAGAGAGAGAGAGAGAGAGAGAGAGAAACAACTGGAAGGTGTGGCAACATTCCTGCCATGGAGTCATGTAGGGCCATCACACAACTCATATAAAGTGGGACTGAAAACACATCAGCTTTCAAAATAGACCAGTGACACACAGATTTGTTATTTCCTTTCGGATCATCATGCCTGACTTTTTTTAGATGCCATCTTTTCACAGCTCGCCGTCACTGCACACTCTGAGTTAATCCAAACAAGTGCCCAAATTCAGGGAGTGGGAGGATTCGCAGAAAGTAACATGAAATGACAACAAATTGTGACAAGAGTAGCGCTTGGATGACAGTTTAAAAAATACATTACTTGAATATATATTGTCATGGTTCCTGTTATTTTTTGGTTGTTCATTTACTGCTGTGTCTTGTTTGTTTTACTTAGTTCCTCTGTGGTTGTTGTCTTTCCACATGTGTCTTGTCATTTTCTGTTTTATTTTGGTTGGTCCGAATGTCTCTTTGAGTTTTACTTCCTGTTTCTCCTTTGATTTTCAGCCCTGCCTCGATTACTTTCACCTGTTATGTATTTAGCTAGTATGCCTTCCCCTTGTCTTTTTGGGACGTCTGTTTAGCCTCCTTGTTTGCCCACCTGTTCGTCTCCCTGTCTTTTTGGATTACTTTGGAGTTGCATTTTGTTTTTCACTGCTGGAATTTAGTTTTCTCAGTTTTTGATCTCTTTTGGATTTTCCTGCCTTCACCGCATCACTCTCTGTTTGTGTTTTTAGTTATTAAAGCCTTTTGTTCTCCTGACCTGCTTACCTCCATGTGTCTGCATTTGAGTCCCGGTGCAGAGCAAACACCCTCTGCATCAGTGTAAGCAAAACTAAGGAGATGATTGTGGATTTAAGAAGAGCCGATCACTCCGCCCCCCTCCGCTCTACATCGGAGTAGCAGCTGCTGAGGTGGTCTCGAGCATCAAGTACCTGGTTGTACACATTGCTAGTGACCTCTCCTGGAGAAAGAACGCAGTCACCTTGAAAATGAAAGGCTCATCAATGGCTCTTCTTTCTGAGGAGATTGAAGCATTTGGGCTTGTGCACCTCAGTCGTGTCCTCCTTGCAGTACAGAGTGTCCTTACTTCCTGCATCACGGTGTGGTACAGCAGCTGCTCTGCTGCTGAGAGGAAGGCTCTGCAGCGGGTGGTGAAGTCTGCACAGAGGATCACAAACAGCAGCCTGCCCACCATAAAGGACATTTCCACCAGCAGGTGCAGGAAAAAGGCTTCTGACATCCTCAAAGACCCCGTCCACCCTACACATGGACTGTGTGCCCACCTCAGACAGGAGGCTGTGCAGCATTAGGGCCAAAACAACCCGTCTGAAGAGTATCCTCATTACACAAGCTGTCAGACTGGTGAACTCGCACTATATCCCCTCCAGTATCTGTAGTGTGTCCCGTTTTTGTCTATTGCTGCTAAACGGATGTGTGCAATTTTTTATGGGGTGTTCAATATTTTAAACATGTTTTATGTCTTTATACACTGCCTGGCCAAAAAACAAAAATGCATTATTAAAAACTGGAAGGATAGTGGGGAAAAAAACAGATTTATTGTGATCGGCAATCACTTAAATGTTTGGTGAGATCAAACCAAAAACTAGAAAAGCACTCGGAGAGCGCAGACCTCCGTCAAGCACAACATTTTCTTCCATATTGTGACTTCCACCAAAGATATTACTAGTATTAGTCTTGCATTTATTTATTTATTTATATCAATATTAGTTCCACAGCGTCTGTTTAAAGATGTCTGTTGCATGTTTCTAGCTTCATTTGTTTTTTTTATGATGCAAGTTTCAAAGATCGATTTTTTCATATTCTGGATCATATTATCTGAAATTATTCCTTTATCCGGATCAATCTTTGATATACTGCAGACCATGTTAGAAACTTGTCCTGTATTTTTTTTCAAAGTGTCTTGACCATTTTTGGTGGAGTCATATGCATAAATGTCACATATGGTTCTATCTCCTAATGTTAAAGAATCCTTCAAAAAATTCCTGGATCCAGACGGTGATCCGGATCACTTCCAAAATCTAATCATTTGTTCCTTATCCCCATCTGGACAATCCCTGAAAATTTCATTGAAATCCGTCTGTAACTTTTAGAGTTATTTTGGAAACCAACAGACAAACAGACAAACCCCGG
>OOFC01018096.1:0-12545 GCA_900323345.1 Pseudochromis fuscus
TCTTGTTCACGAGTGAGGGTAGGATGGAGCGGGAGATCGACAGGCGGATTGGGGCGGCATCTGCAGTGATGCGGTTGCTAAACCGGTCCGTCGTGGCGAAGAGGGAGCTGAGCCGGAAGGCGAAGCTCTCGATTTACCGGTCGATCTACGTTCCGACCCTCACCTATGGTCATGAGCTTTGGGTAATGACCGAAAGAACAAGATCGCGAATACAAGCGGCCAAAATGAGTTTCCTCCGCAGAGTGGTCGGGCTCTCCCTTAGAGATAGGGTGAGGAGTTCCGTCATCCGGGAGGGACTCGGAGTAGAGCCGCTGCTCCTCCATGTCGAGAGGAGCCAGCTGAGGTGGTTTGGGCATCTGGTAAGGATGCCCCCCGGACGCCTCCCTTGGGAGGTGTTTCGGGCATGTCCCACTGGGAGGCGACCTCGGGGCCGACCCAGGACACGCTGGAGGGATTATATCTCTCGGCTGGCCTGGGAACGCCTCGGGATCCCCTCAGCGGAGCTGGTGGAAGTGGCTGGGGAGAGGGCAGTCTGGGTATCTCTGCTGAGGCTGCTGCCCCCGTGACCCGGACCCTCCGGATAAGCGGGAGATGACGACGACGACGACGACCAACTGAATTTAATGAAGCAAGTTCAGATGTGCAAATAGCACTGCTTCTCTCAGTGAAGCTTTTAACTGAAAAGCAGAGTGTGTGCTACACCGCTTTGAACCAATATATCAAATAAGTTTGGTTAGTTCGCACACAGTAATTACAGATAGGTAATGACTTATGTGACATGAAAGTAGAAAATGTGACCTCATTAGTGAATGAAATGTAAAATCACTTGTCAAAATTGCTATCTATGATAGTTAGACTGTGGCGGTGATAAAAACTCACAGAAGAAGTGAGAAAATGGAACTGAGATATGAAAGGGTAAGAAAATGTCATAGTCAAAGATTAATAAATGAAGAATAATTTTACAGGATGCTTCCGACATAGAAAAAATGATGCTACACCAAGATTGAGCTTGACTTCAAGCTGGCATGCTACAACCAAATACACATACTTACACTTCTAACCTTGTGGGGACACTCATTGACATTAAGCATTCCCTTTTCCCTTAGCCAGGGGTGTCCAACCCTGGTCCTTGAGGGCCGCTATCCTGCATGTTTTAGATGTTTCCCTCTTCATACACACCTGATTCAAATGACCAGGATTGTTAGCAGGCTTCTGCAGAGCTTGATGATGAGCTGATGTGTTGGAAGAGGGGCACATCTAAAGCATGTAGGATAGCGCCCCTCGAGGACCAGGGTTGGAGACCCCTGCCCTTACCCTAACTTAAATCTTTTTCTAACCCTGTCCCTAAAACCAAGTCTTAACCCTCACGTCCTAGAAATGTCCTCACTCAGTAGGTAAAAAATTCTGGTCCTCACTTTGTAGCAAAAACAAGAACACACACACAAACACGAACAGTAAAGCACATTTCATCATCATTAATGTAAAATTCTGTAGTAAACTCACCTTTTTCAGGATACGGTAACTTGAATGAAGCGCAACCTGCCTTCACATCAGATTATATCACACTGTGCAGTTTAGCAAGGACTCATTAACCTATTGGAAAAATATTTAAAAACTCGGTTTGAAGACAATCCTCTTATTGTGGAGGAAACAATTTCTAGCAGCAGAAAAAAAAAATGCTGTTAAACCAACTTATAGCAGATAAGTGACAGACAATTATAAAATCCAAGATTTGTCAGCTTTTTTTCAATTTAGATTATAGCAGAGCTTCTCGCACAGCCAAACACCACAGTGGAAGTTATCTCACCATTCTTCATCTATTTAACAACTGTGTTTGCTGGTGTGTAATGAGCATTACAGCCTTTGGAGACGTCTGTGGCGGTGGGGCTTAAGTATCGCTGAATAAATTGTAGACACGTCTGATAGGACACTCAGTTGCTCCCAGCTCTATCCTGAACTTTGACCTTTCACTTGGAGGGGCCAGGAAAATCACTTACACTGTTATCATATAAATATTTAAACACCTACTAAATGGGTTGTGTTTTTTGTGCTGAACTGCAGAATACTAATCTTTGCTCAGTCTCGCAGGAAGGCTGCACCTCAGTGAAACTTAACAGTCTAATGCACCAAGTCACAGACAGCTGCATCTGAGCAGGATTAAAATACTTTGGAAAGGTTTCTGATAACTCATGCAATCTTGTTTCATATGGCTCCATTAGATCGTAGCAGTAATTAAACCTAATCCACCTTCACATATAGCTTAATTGTCACATTAATATTAATAACAATAGAAGTGTTCTTTTCATTATGGGACCCAGTGAGGGATAAATACCACCTCTCCCTTGTGTATGGTACTTTGTTACTTACAAACTTCTTCGCCTCTACATACAAGCGGATTCTTGCAGTGCATTACAAAAATGGGAGTGGTAGACTAATTAAAGCACCTCAGGGAGCCCAGAGGATGTGAGCACTCTGTCTGTACAGAGCCAGAATATGTACAGTAGCCCCAGATCCAATTAGGGTGCACTACCATTTGGCTACTGTTGCATTATTAAAGCGTGTTATGGAGCTGCTGGACCATAGATGATAGGGAGTGCTATTAGGAGAGAGGGGGAAACTTGTACAGCACGGGGAAATCCACCACTTCAATTACTTTTTTGTTGAATCTTTACAGGTGCAACAATGAAAAATGGTGGAAATGATGAGAGATTGATACGCCAGCAATCACGCCATGACAGAAACAAGTGTTATACAACCAGGACTTCAAGAATAAACTTGGGTACTGTAAGGTTGAGGAAGGGGCAGTTAAATAAGGAAACAACCAATCTGAATCGGACACGGTCTAATAACTGCCGCCGTTGGAGTACAGACAATTCATTTGGTCTGACAGGTGGCTCAAAACGAGCCAATCTGACATTGCACGTGTGATCGGATTTGATTTATAACCAGCAACTGGCAACAGCACAACCGAGCAAGACAAATGTAAATGTCTTTAATCAACCATCATATAATCTTTAAGGAAGGTTAAATAATTAATGCGTGCGGTCACGGGTGAGTAATGTGGCTCAAATAAAAATAACTGGGTCTGCGGCGCTTAAATAAAAAGGTGAAGAGGCTAATTGCCTTTGATCATTCATTTGGAGTTCGCAGATGCTGCTCGGTGCAAACACGTAATAAAGATACAACCTCTCAGCGCGTGATCAATTCTTTTGATAAATAACGAGGGTCCTGGCTGGATGACAACAGAGGAGGTGGCAGTAATGAGGCTCGCATTGCTCAAACCACACGTGGGAGCACCCGGTTCAGTGATGACTTTCTAATCAGTGTTCGGGTGATTCATCTGTTACACATTTAAATGTTTACAGTGTCGATCAACCGCTCCAGTCCTAACAACTCAATAAACAGAGCGGACAGAGCAGTAAATAACAGCAGAGGGGGATGCGTACTTGTTATAAAAATTTTATTTAGAATAAAACAACGTAGCCATATTACATGTAGTGTGGTCAATCTATTTTACATACCTCAGGAGAAGCGACACAGTTCTGCCATGGTACGGTTCATCATGATTGTAATCATCAAAATCATCATCAATCCACAGTCAGAGGAGGTTATAGTAGTGTTGTTCAGTCTCACAAGTTTTACAGGATAGCATATAGCACAACAACACGACGCAGTGAGGGACCAGTGCTAGAAGGCCAGTGGAAAAACCAACAACAGATAACACTCATCATCACGGGAGGCTAGCTTCAGCAGGCCACAGACCCATTGTGGTACAGTAAATCTTTTTTTTTTTTTTTTTTAACTTGGTAACTCCTCTTTGCAGTGTACACCGATACAGTAAGCTAAAGCTCAGGATGCTAAACCAGGTTGTTCATATTTGGAAATGATCACAATTGTTCTAAACAAGTTTTACGAACCACAAAAACAAAACTGTGTCTATGAGTCTGAGGTAGCAAGGCAATCATGGCTTTCCTCTGATTTCTCAACATATATCTCTTAAAAAAAACTATTCTACATGATGACGGCGGGCCTCTTACAAACCCAGATTCAGGACAACTTTAGATTTAAATCTATATTTCCAAAAAAACTTTTCTCTTTATACACAATCCCACTTGAATTCGTCGACTCTCTGTCTTCCACATGTGGAATGACAAACTGTATAGGCACAGAAGGGGTAAAGTTTACACTAACAAATCGCAGTTGTGACAAAGTCTGCCGGCATATCAATGCTTTAAAGGGGAACTTGACATCGAGCATGCTACCAGATAGATATCAAAACAAAAACAGATGCTCCTTTCAGCCACAGAGTCGAGTCTGCGGCTACTTCCATTGACAAATAATAGCAAATAGGGGCTAGATGGTTCAAAGCAGTAGGATGACAAAACGTGTAACAGTTTGATTCCCATTGAAGGCAGAACTGAACGAAACCAGGATCCCAAACCACCCTTTGAAAAAAACATAAAAAGCATAGTTTACTATACAAAGCCCCGTGTCCATATATACTCATCTGCGTATCTAAATAAATCACTGACAAATGTTCAATCAAGTTCTGGTACAATCTACAGTTCAGAAAATGTACAGTTTGCATAGTACAAGACAAGGTGGTAAAAGTAGTTCAGTTGTCTGCTCCTGTGCGTCTTTGGGATTTAGGGACAGGGGATTGTTTGTCTGGGAATGGTCTTGCACTCTGGTGTGCACGTGAACACACTCCGGTGACGGTCCTCACATCACCTGAAATCACACAAGGGGACAAAAAAAGACATGAAATCACCATGTTGTTACAAATGCTCACAAAACTAACACAAAGCTGCAAACGGTGTGTGTGTGGATTCAAGATTCCCCCCCCCCTCAACAAGTCAGAACTGATATGTCTTTTTGTGTTAGTCCAAGTGCAGCAGGTGAACGCGCCTCATTTCTCTTCATCAAGACATCACTGTGTGGGAAACATCAGAAGTTCGAACGGAGTAATCGGGTTTGAAAGCTGGTAAATGGACTGCAGTCCCTCAAGCCAGATATAGTCCATTAGGAGCGCAGTGAGGAGGGGAAGGGAGGAGGTGGGTGTGGATGATTCGGGGAAGAAGACTTTTACAAAACATGGCCGCCCTTCTCAGAAAATGGAATTAGGCACTCAGGCCTATTCACCCATGTCTTAGAGTCAAAGCTGAGAGAGAGAGAGTGTCGAAGGCCGTTCACCAAGGACGAAAACAAAGTGTGGAGAGTAAATAAATTAGAGCTGATATTCAGTTGATGTAGTAACGCTTATGTAATGTTGGTAAGACACTCAGGGTGAGAGTAGGATGAGATTATGTTATTGTAGAGAGGTAAACGTCCAACACAGGCAGAAAACCACATATTATTAACACTAAATGTGTTTATGTGGCGACGCCTTCATTATTAACTGTAACTTTTTTACATATTGGTGCCTGAGAACAAACTAGGGATGGGTATCGTTAGGATTTTTATGAGTCTGATTCTCATTTCGGTTCTGCTTATCGATTCAGGTTCCTAACGATTCCTTATTTCGATTCTAAAAACAAAAAACAGGAAGCCAAATGTATATTTAACATATTAATTTCCCAGACGTGTTGCTTTTTCCACGTTGGCTGCTCTCTCTACTAAAATGTATCTTTTTTTTTTTTTTTTAACATTACCCCCCTTTTCCACTGAACAAGAATGGGTGCTAGTTCCAGGCTGGTGGTTAGTTGGTTCAGATCCTGTTTCTCCTATGAACCGGTTTGTTTTTCCACTGGCAGGGAGCCAAGTTGGGGCCACGTCATGTAAAAGATCAGTACGTCACTGCATATGTAGCCGGTTCACAACAACTGGCCGCTAGCAAGCTAGCCGCTGTTAACAAACTACTGTTACCCTGTTACTATCAGTCCATGAAAAAAATGTTTTTCAGCGGATATTCTAGTTAAACATGATTGAGTTAACAGTGGAAAAGGGGTAACTTTCGACTGCTTTCCCCCCGGTCCATTTCCTGTTGCCATGCGGCGTCACGTGACGTGTTAGATACGTAACAGACAGGTCCTGGCAGATATCTAAAGTCCGTTTGCAGCCGTTGTGTAAAATGAGTGCATCTAGGAACCGATAAGAGGAACCGAAATTATTATTTTTTTATGGGTACTGGTACTCACTAAATTTAATTCAGTTCCTACTTGGAATTGAATTTCGGTACCCAACCCTAGAGCAAACAACAATCAAATTTATCCTTAAAGAAGAAGAATCACAATGAATGGATCCAGTAAATAAAAGTGAGGAGAGCAGAGCGAATACAAACTGTGCATTAGGAGACATGCACTTGATTCGACTTCAATTCAATTTAAGGAGCGAGGTGTAAATTGGCAAAAATGAAAAGCAGACACACCTGTCTGTCTTCAAAACACAGATTATTCAACAAATAGGAAGTTTAGCAGAGCTGTGAGACCAGCTGAGCGGCTCAAAAAGACACCGAGACAAAGGAGGAGTGAAGCAAGTAAATAATTACAGTGGTGAGAGGTCAGCGGCTCTCACAATACCTCTGTCCCAAAATGCACCTTGGCCTCAGAGCGAGAGAATGAGCCGAGCCGCTAATGGTCCTCCCCAGAGATCCATTAGCCACCTTTTTCTCACAGGCTGCCAAATATGGAGGGGCTGAGGCAGGTGAAGGCTGCATGGGGAGGACTACTTTTTGTGACAGCAGCTGTAATTACCTCTAAAAAACATGCTCTGCTCCTGCTTCTCTCACCTTTATCAATTACTAAAATACGCATCCACCGAAAACAGGAAAAGCTCACACACACACACACACTGATTCACAGCTCTGTGGTGTCTCCACAGGACGGGAAGGACCTCGTCTTACCTGTGGTCTTGAGGAGAGGCTCGAGGCTGCAGGAGACAAAAAAAAAAAGAAGAGAAAGCGACAGTAGTTTAACACTTGAGCTGCACAGTTCATCTCTGTTTTCATAAGTGTGCAGTAAATTATCAGCCTCTGGGTCCCTCCCACGTGTTGGTGCACACACTCGGCTGCTCTGCGCCGCTCGGTCCCGCTGCCTCCGAGCTGTGCACCAACCGGAGTCTAATAACTGAGGAGCGAGCGGCAGATTAGAATGGATTTCTAACTAACGCCCTCGTAGGAGTTTCAAATCTAAAAAAATTGAATTCAATTTAAAGTCAGTGAGCCCTTGTTCAATATTCGAACGCTTTTATTTATTTTTTTTCTATTTGATTAAAATTCCCAAAGGTGACTATCGCTTCAAATTCAGTTAATCTGAGTAATGAAGGTCTAAGGAGTTTCCTAATTACATCAAGATAGTAAGAGAGAGTCTTGGAGCTATGTTTCAAATCTGAGCAAACACAGCATCAACTCCACAGTTAGATGCAGAGGAACCAGGATGCACGACACTAACTGGTTTTCAATGCAGCGCAGGACAAGACCTTGACCATGAAGGACTACAGATAAATGCACAGACTCTCAAAACACACACACACACACACACACACACGAGATACAAGCCCAGCAAAGTGATAGTCCAGCTCCACAGGAGGAATGTGTAACCAGGTGAAATCAACAGAAAGTGACTGAAATGAAGTGAAAGAGAAAATCTGAAGGTGATGATGAGACCTGTTAAAACTGTAGATTATGACGATTGTTTCACAAAGTATCACCGTCTCCCCACTGCCTCGATTTTCTGTCTCTGCTGCTTTTACTGTAACTACTCATTGTGGCTGTTTGAAGCAAATTTCTTTCAAGGAGAAAAGTGGGAATGAAGGATTTTAATGTGCAAATTCAAGTTCTAGTAATGTGTGAAAAGTAAAACAATAGTGGTTTAAAGCTGAATTGAGCAGTGTTTTGATTAATTCCGGTGGTCAAAGAACAGACAATTAATAGACAAGTACCGTATTTTCTGGACTATTGAGCGTACCTGTCTATAAGCCGCTATTGAATTTATTCGAACAGTTTCATGTGGTCCACTCTGACCGGGTCTGATGTGACGAGGGCAGATGTATCGGCGGTACGGAGCTTGCTAGCTTGTAAAAAGCTAACAAGCTTAGTGTTGCCGATACATGAGCCACACCGGTGTTTAAGTTTAAAGCGTCGGAAAAAAGTAGGGGCTTATAGTCCAGAAAATACGGTATTTTTAAAATCCCATTGCCAGCTACTACCGTCTCTAATGCAGACTGCCAAACAGAAGCATTTACGCTATATTTTGTAGGCTAAATGTATTGGCGGCACGGAGCTTCCTAGCTTGTAAAAAGCTAACGAGCTTCGTGCCGCAGGGTTCAAAGTCGAAAAAAAGTGGCGGCTTATAGTCCGGAAAATACGGTAATTAAAAAAAACTCATTAATCATCTTGGCTGTGCTTTGAAGAAAAATGTCAAACGACTTCCTGTTCAGTTGTGAGCATATACTCGGTCGGGACAGTTAAACCGACTGACGTAGTGTTTATCCTTCGACCTGCGCCCTCGTGGCGAAACACAAATCTGCCATCGGAGGCTGGGAGGACACGGTGGGAGAGGAGGAGGAGGATTGGAAAACTTACGACTGCATGCAGGGAAGGAGTTGTTAATCTGCTCCATTACATCTGCCAGGTCAGAGCTGCTGTTGTGGGAGTCCAGCAGCTCCTCTGAACACACACACACACACACACACACACACACACACACAGAAAGGATGAGTTTCAGTTACCACACACACTTTAATCCGGTTTAATATGGCACCACAGTGAGCAACAAGTTCCCATTTGCAGAAAAACAGAGCAAGATCCTTTGATGTGTGTTGAGCAATGTTCAGACTTTATAAATGTAGCTCACGCCGTAGCGACCGCACTCCAAGGACACATGTACATATACTCAAATCAAAGGTACACTCAGCGCGTCTCAGAGTCTCGAGTGTCTCACCTGAGTTTTCGGTAAGTGGCCCTTGATCTTGCACAGTGGGAGAGGACACGCCGTTCACTCTCGAGTCGACCTCCGGCTGAGAGAGACACACAGATTGAGGCGGGGAAAAAAAAAAAGAAAAGAAAACTCAATCATTGTAACATAATTGTTCTGCTTGGCATCTGCCTGACAACTTCAGAATTAGCCATGCTTCACAGACGGCAGCCGAAGACAAGGGAATACCAGGGAGTGACACAATGAGGCTTTTTGTCATGTGTACACAACCATTTCTCAAACGAGTCTGGGAGCCACGGCTCCAAAGTGAGTTTAATATGCTTCAGTATGAATCACATCCAAAGGCCTCAAAGGAAATTTACACAGACTTTTTCACTGCGACCATAAAAAAGAAAAAAAATTAAACTGCCAGCGTGAGTGATTGAGATCAAAGTTAGGACACTAGAAGGTACAGCAAATATTATAGTGCCCATAATAATAATACACAGCAGGAAATGTCTATCCTCCACATTGTGTTGATGTTGCTGCTCTGTAGCTACAAGCTTCATATCAGCAGAGGAGTTCAGACCTGACTTGGCCTGCAGTGTGCCCCAAAGTGCTGTGAATACTGATGAAAAACGTCGCTTCAAAGTGAAGGCACGTACAGAAAGATTCACAGATAAATTGACAATACAATCGGGTTGTGATGAAGATAAATCCGCACCCGAAGTAAATACTTGCGATTCAAGTCATGACTGATGAGAAAAGTCTGATAAAATTTTCCTGACGTGCAGCAGCAAACGCTTCATGTCCAGTGACATTTACGACAGGATCACAAATTCCTTTGAGCTTTTTTTTTTTTTTTTAAGTGCAGCTAAATCAGTGTTGCTCCCTCCTCTTCAACTTTCCCTCCTTCATCTCCTGGTGCCCCCGGTGCTGGTAAATGCTAACATGTTGGAGACGTCTCCAGAGCACGACCAGTGTCTCGGGGCCCTTCTTGGAATAGCGAAGGTCAGGGCTTTGGTCAGCCTTCAGGAGTGTGAATTTAATGCGAGGCCATCAGGCTGGCTGGGTTTATTATGCTGCAGCTTGGCAGTAACACTACACTTGACGGTAAGACGTGTTGACATATCGTCAGGTCCGCGGGGACTCAAATGTCACACAGCAGAAGTTCTTATTTAGTGTGGGGATGCTTTGTGAGTGCAGGTAGAGGTGCACGCCGCTGTGTTTGCATTGTTTTTCTTTTGTCCATCAGAATCAGCATCATTTCAAGATGACAGTGACACTGGAGGAGGAAAATCTCAGTGAGTCTAAGCAAGGATGAACTCAGTGCACTGTTTACAGTCTGAGAAACTTGATATTTGCCGCATGGCAACAATAAGAGTGGTTCAACGTAACAGTAGCAGTAATTACCTCTGTGTTTGTTGCTCTGCTTTGTCTGTCTGTTAACAGCCGCACAGAAAAAAAAACACTGATCTGATCTTAGTTATTTTTTGAGAGACAGGGTTTTGTCCAAGGATTCAATTATTTAATTTTAGGTGAATTCAGAGGATAAGATTCTGTCTGAAAATAAATAAATAAATCCAGAAAATCGCTATTAGTTGAGGAAATATCTCATCAAACACAATGGTGACAGAGAACCAGTAGGGGGCAGTGCAACACATCACTGTAGGAAAAGGAAGCTGTAGGTACAACCAGTAGACTGTACTGTATATAGAAATAAACAACGCAAAAGGATTTAAACAGTGACGCCAATGTGGAAGTATGAAAATATGCAACACCAAAAAATGATTCAAAAATAGTCATCTTTCAATCCTGAAATACTCAGTCAATACATTTTCCCCATGAGTCACTCTGATGTCATTAAGTCAGCTCTTCCCATCAGAGGCCTGGTCCTTCATCTAAACAAAATATATAATAATTAAGTAGATTGTAGTCTTCAAAAAGAGAAATATTTAGGGGGGTGGTTAGTTTGATTGACAGTTGGTCTCAGTCAAGTCTCATATCAAACCCATCGCCTCCCTTCATATCCAAATATGGTCACTTCCGGGTCCAAACATCCAACATGATTTTAAAAAACAGGGTTTTGGTGTTGCTATTGTGTACACAGTCTGTGGTACAAACTAAAGAGTGAACTGATCATCTCTAAAATATTGTCTCATATTGATGGACGTTGTTGACACACACACATACAGGATGATACCATCTCTGAGTGTTTTGAAGTAGCTTAGTTACTTTTTACTTCATATTCAGTGTATTACAGGGAAGAATATATCACCTAATGAGTACTTTTACTGTGGTTTACGTTTCATTGACACTTTCACTGAAATATATTCCCCCGCTGTGTAAACAACCATGAATCTACTGCCTAAAAATAGACGGAAATCTCTAAATCGGCGAAGCATGAGTACACAAAAAACTTTTTCTGTCAAAATGTTCATCTTGATTCCATTATAAATTTGCTGAGTCACTTTGGCCGCCTCCTATTTGCTGTGAGTTATTACCGTGCTTCCAGCTGCACAGCCACCGCACAGCCAGTACCTGTTTTCTAAGTCTTATTTGTCCGGGTTGCTGCTTGTTTGGCTTGAGGGTTGTGCATTTCTCACTTGGCACCAACAATCCAACCTCAGCGAGCAATTAGGTCGGGCATAAACAAATCCGGAAGTTATTGATAGGAGAACCGGGGACGGAGGGAATAGTAATGATGTGATTAGGATCCAATCTGAGTGTTGATGAGCAGTTTTTGTCAAAGGCACAACAAACCGAGGATGAAACCAGACGTATACATGCAGACGTGTTGATGTGTGGAGGACTTGTTTTATTTGAATGTCTCTGAAAGAATTTATTGGAAGCATTTCGTATCAGCATTTCACTTTTTAAATTAGTTTTTTTTTTTATTTTATGAGTTGCAGTGAAACGTCCCTGCCAGCTGGTGTGTGCGAGTGAGTCTGTGAACTGTGATTACTGCCCTGCTGCTCCTCAACAACAAGCCTAATGAACCAATCGGAAAGACAACTTGTGGGGAAAATAAACTTTACGTCACAGTCGTGCATGTGCTGCGCTCAAAGGAGGCTTCGTGGCTGCGAAAGTCGTAAATCCTCTGGAAGAATTCGATTATTTTCATTTAACTAACCCGTGAGATTAGTGGTTTTCCATTCAACAGCAATCAGCAACCTCTTTATCTGCTGTGCATAAGTGCTGCATTAATAACATTAGGAAACATTGTGAATATGCAAATTCATTTTCATTTGCAGACATCTTACGACATTTTATGTTGTTTTCTGTCTGGAAAGCAGCGAGACTGCAGCTACTTCTTCCTGCAAATGGCCTCTTCACAGCTGCAGTTTGAATCTATTTCAACCTGTCCACTTTGCGATTGTCAGGGTAAGTGCACAACAAAAAGCAACCCCTCCGAGTCCTTTCTGGCACCGACGGCTGACGACTTTGGAAACACAAATGTGACTCTTTGAATATCTCTCCCTGACTCCTCTCATCCGTAACCTGTGGATCCCTGCAATAAAACCGTCCGACGAGTGAGAGTGAGAGTGAGAGTAAGAGTGATGTCACCTGGTGCAGGAGCTGCCGGAGGCGGTGGAGCTGAGACTCCAGCTGTTTGTTGTGTTCCTCCAGGATGTGCATGCGGGCCTCCAGCCGGCCTTTATGTTGCCGTAGCAGCTTGGCTTCAGCCAGGAG
>OOFC01018098.1:0-51847 GCA_900323345.1 Pseudochromis fuscus
GGTTAGCTTAAGTGCTAGCAGAATCCCCGACTAACATATGCTTCCCGTTAATGTGGTATTTTTAAACAGGAAGTGCTTCAGTGAAGACTACTTTGTGTCGGTCGACTGTCTGTCTTGGTTTTTGTGTACTCACATTTCCCATGGAGAGGGTCAACGTGCTATTTAGCCTTCTTAAAAAAAACGTGAAAGCCGTGCTGTTTTGCATCTTCCCTCTTTATAGGTTGGTTCGGCTGCCTGTCGCTGTCGTGCTTCCGCTTCTTCTTCTTCCTGTCCCTTTCTGTCAATACCGTAAACAGTGGGAGCGATACTGCCCCCACCGCTTCCTATGGGGAACTACAAGTACAGATGACTTTTTCCCGGCTGGTATTTGATTATACCTATAACAAAAACAATAATACGACGCATCGACTCTTGAATTTCTACGTCGATTAATTTTTATAATCGACGTAATCGATTATGTCGAATAATCGTTGCAGCCCTATTCTGTACAGCATTTATGAGGTCAGGCCCTGATGCTGGACGAGAAGGCCTGGCTCGCTATGTCCGTTCTAGTTCATTGCAAAGGTGCTCAATGGGGTTGAGGTCAGGGTCAGTGAAGTTCTTCCACACAAAACTAATCAAACCATGTCTTTATAGTCATTGCTTTAAACACTGAAGAACAGTCATGTTGGAACAGAAGAGAGAACTTCCCTAACTGTTGCCACAAAGTTGGAAGCATAGCATTGTCCAAAATGATAAGGGGCAAACCTGAAAAACAGCCGCATACCATTAACCCTCTCCACCAAACTTCACAGCTGACACAATGCAGTCAGGCCTGTAATACTCTCCCAGAATCCGCCAAACCCAGACTCATCCATGTGACCGCCAAAGAGTGAAGTCACTCCACAGAACACATTTTCACTGCTCCACAGTCCAGTGTTGGTGGGCCTTACACCACTCCATCTGATGCTTGGCACTGGACTTGGTGACCTGAGGCTTGCATACAGCTGCTCGGCCATAGAAACCCATTTCATAGAACTATTGCCATCGCACAGGTTTTGTGTTTACATTAATGCCTGTGGAATTTCAGAGCTCTTTAGTGATGGAATCAACAGAGCTTTGGTGACTTTTACGCACCATGCTCCATAGCAGTCGACTCCACTCTGCGATTTGATGTGGTCTTCCACATCGCAGCTGAGTTGTTGTTCATAAATGCTTCTACTTTCTAATAATATCATTTACAGTTAGCTGTGGAATACGCAGCTGGGATGAAATTTCACAAACTGTCTTATTGCAAGGGTGGCATCCCATCACGGTGCCATGCTTGAAGTCACTGAGCTCTTCAGAACAACCCATTTAATATCACAAATGTTTGCAAATGAAGACCACTTGATTTTATACACCTTTCACAACAGGTCTGACTGAATTCACTGAATTCAATAATTAACAGGTATGGCCAGATATTTTTGCTTATATATTGTATTAATTCAGCTTTGGCATTAAATCAGTACTTGGTAACAATTGAGGGATTGAAATTAGTGAGAAAATGTGAAACCTATGCATCTACGCTATCCATCCCCATTTATTAACTTTGTTAGCAGGGGATAATCATCTCAGTGTGTCACACAAAGGCATCTTGTCTGTGAAGCACAAATGCTCTTTATATTGTAAATTATCTGGCACACAAGCCGTACATTTGTTGTGAACTAAATGTTGATCAGATCAGCAACAGAAATTGCTGACAAATTTATTCAGGATAGAAACCCTGGATTAAAAACAGGTACCGGTCTCTTCATTTATAACACCATGTTTTCCTATGAAGCCATAACTCCTTTCTCACCTCTGTTAGACTCTTGAAAGACCACAGATTTCCCCAGTTCAACTCCCAGCCGCCTGTAAAACAAAACCACAACTGAAACCAATTGTGAAATCTAATGATTAATCTCATACACAAACCAACACGAGGCATTCATCACACCATTCATTCACGATCAGACACACTCAGTCATGTAGAAACCTGCTATCATTCCTGAAGTGCTCATAGTCAGATGTGAACAATCAAAACATGGATTTAAGTTGCACAGAACACTTGTGATTTATTACACTAGAGCTCACCACAGCCACAGTAACATGTCGTGAACAAGCTAACACGCCTTAGCACTACTAGGGCACAGTTAAACATTAACTAGTAGTCAGTTAAAGTAGTAGTAAGAGTATAAAACTACAACGTTATACTTACTCCGTTATCTTTTTGGCCAGTTCTGTACATGCTGCGGAGGAGTTTGCTGAGAAAACCCGATAACCACTTTTAGCCACATTCATTCTAGTACCTTTGCTGTTTAATTTTCACAGTGGACTGTCAGTAGCGCCTCCTGATTTTAACCGACCACCGCGTCTGTTGATTTTTTTTTCTTATGACGTTGCCGTTAGCTAGTTAGTTAGCTAGCTGGGTAAGGCACGCGCAACCTGCTGAGTGAGCTAATAGCACGAGGTGACTGTCAGCGAACCACACGGACTGAGCTAAAACAAAGCTATTAAATGAGCATCCATTGTTTTCCTGGGCCTGATAAACTGTGCGGACAAACGACTGCCACCTGCCTCTCAGGTAGCACTGTGGCTAACAACTGTCCGCACTGGGAACTACGGGATAGCCGTTAGGTCAATCTTAGCGGCCGCGCTTATTGGATCAGATGTACTGAATGAGCCATAAGGCAACTTTGATTATATGACGTAGTAGTTTCTATAATATATGCGCATAAACAAAACACTTGCAGACAAATATGTGCCAGCTGAAAACACTTAAACCGCAGTTTTTTGATAAATTGAAAATATTCTACTATTTGTGTATGTGTGTTTCATAAAAAACACATTCTGTAAACAAGTGGCGTGGTTAAAAGGGTTAAAATTTTCAATATGAATTAATATTTGGTTAATCTGACTGACGTTAGTTAAAAAAACATTTAACTGAAGGTGTAACATATTAAAAATATTTTTATCTGACATTACACAGCAAATGATAATGCATTATCTTATGATACATGACCAAAAATGACCCCTTACTTTTTCATTGAAGAAAGCTGCATTATGAAATAAAACTGGAGGAATACTTGATAGTTAAAATAAGGCTGATTAAAAAAGTGAAAGTAGAAATTAATATCATTATGTAATATTTTTAGAGTAGTTTTTTGAGGCAGATATTCAGATATTTCATCTTCTTAGTAGGTTTTCATAATTTCATGTAGCCTATTTGAGGGTTGATACAGCATGGCAGGTGAAGTGACCCTCATATTGTCAAGGATTAATCCTATCAATTGGATTGTCAGTCAGGGTGTCAGTGATGAGATTAGATGAGATAAACTAAGGTGGATAACTGGTATTTTAGGTGGCCTGAATAAACCAAAAGACCAGCTTTTTGGTTTTTGGCACAAGGGCAATTTCTCATACAATTGACCAAAAACTTTCAAATTCCATCAATCTCAAAATAGGATGTCTCAAAAGATCTAAGAAGCAGCATTACCCCCAACTGTCCACAAGATGTCATTACTCATTGGCCCTTTATCTCCCGCAGAGATATGGATGTAATGTAATATCACGAGATCTTTGTTTTTCTAAGGAGAGAGGGTTAAAGGTGTAAAATTACTCATGAACTACAGCTTGAATTTGCAAGTGTGGGTGTGGACACAAGTACAGACATAAGTAACCATAAATAATTTATAAAGGTATCTGGGCTCCTCTGAAAAAACATAAATCAGTAAAAGTAGAGCACTTTGATCTACCATTATTGGCCAAGCCCCTCTAAGTGACTGATGTACAACATTGTATTTCAAACCAGGACTGTGGCTTTGATGATTAAAAGCATGTGCATTAATAGCCTTTATAAAGAAATGCTGATCTCATTGTATTTCTTTGGCAGTAGCTTGCCTGAGATGGGCGTATTCACCTTTAAGTACATCTATACAATACCTAAAATGTTATTGACAAGGTAATTAGCTGGAATAATTACCAGTTTTAACTTGACGTGAAAATTGAGACCTGAAAAATGCAGTGTGTCTACCTTAACCCCATTCTTGATTGTTGATGGCAGGCTATCAAGAACTCTGTCAATGTTTAACATTGCTTTGTACATTGTACCTCCTCTGTAAGACAGTTGATATCACCTCAATCTTTGCTTTTGTCTTAATATCTGATGTTTTTTGCTCCTCCTATGTTTGTTTTCCTCTGATAGTTAACACTTACATTCCAGGCTAATGGGCCCAGTCTCCCAGTCCCATCATTAAACTGGAATAAGAACAAGCTGTTTTAATCAGGCCTTTTTGGGGTGTGTACGTATAGTGAAAAAGGCAAAAGCTGAAACAAATACACCAAAAACACACTGATGTAATTGATGTCTTGTATGGGCATCTGCTCTATTTTTTGAAAGACGTCATGCTGTTTAATACTTTAAAGTGTTTTTTACATTTACGTCGGCAGGGCTTTGTGAGAAATTCAATATCATTACAGGTTAATCTCCTGGATAGTCGGCAATGCTAACCCTGGAGGAAAAGGTCAAAGTGTGCTTCTTTATCTTATCTAAACACTATAATACTACACTGCATCCATGCTCACACTGCATCTATGACATATCTGGCTCTCTTATTAGGGATTTGTTTCGGATCTCATCATGTTTTCATCAAACACCACCTACAAAGGTGAGGTGGGTAGAGGGAGAAAGAGGGAGAGAGGGAGGGAGGGAAGGGAGAGTGTAAAAGAGAGAGTACAGAGGCTCCTCCTCATTCGCTGCGTGTGTTTCTTGTGTTTTTTCAGCCTGTTCTTCACTCACACTCTCGCTCAGCTGAGATTCAGAGGTAGAGAGCAAAGATTCTCACTGGGGAAAAGGAAAACTGAATTTCTTCCTCTCTCACCAAGAAAGAGACACAAACAAGAAAAACGGTAGAAAATTGTGTTTATTTTGGGGGAGGGGTACTCTCATCAGCCCAACCTTCTGCATGTGCTCAGCTCGCTACACACTGTGTTTCCAGATGGAGAGGATGCACGGAGAGGGAGAGGTGGACCACCTGGAGCTACCAACCCCACTGACTGACAAGGAGAGGGTGATGATCAAGGACTCCTGGGGAAAGGTCTACCCGATCTGTGATGATGTTGGGGTAACCATACTAGTCAGGTATTTCTTTCTGTAGTTTACTCTCTTGTTTTATGTTGTTGTGATGCAGCTTGAGCACAGAAATAAGATGATATCAATCTAATCAAACAAGAAATAAATGGCAGAATGGTGCCAAAAGTAACAAGTGCCGCCTATATTTAGATCAGAAAAGATGTTATATTTGAGCTATTTTAATATTATCACCATTTATTATGACTGTGTATTTACTAACACAGCTTGTTTTTCTTTACTGATCAGTAGTTGCATGCCACAATCACAGTATGCATAGTGTCTAATTCCTACTTTAATACTTTTCATTCATTTTTCCCTAATTTCTCCAACTTTAATTAGTTTGCTAGTACTAATTTTACCTCTTTTCACCTGATCAATGCACCTGATGGAGCCAGGATGGAGCCTCCTGATGCAACCCTCCTCCAACACACCTGATTCAAATGATCAGGATTGTTATCAGGCTTCTGCAGAGCTTGAATCCTTTGAATCAGGTGTGTTGGAAGAGGGAAACATCTAAAACATGCAGGATAGTGTTCCCTGAGGACCAGGGTTGGGAACCACTAGTCTAGACTACAAGAATCTGCAGCAGAAGCTAAACTTTAATCAGCTCATTTAATTTGTTTTTTCCACTCACAGCGACACTGTCAGTCATATTAATATGTGTGTATCACATCTGACATTCTCACCTCTGCCTATTTTTAATCCGATTTATTAAATTGTAGCGGCAAAGGATAAACATTATAATCCATCACCCAGACATACTTGGCTCTCAGCGGGCTCACTCCCTCATGGGGCAGGTCATGTTTTGAATACTTGTATAGACGACCAGGAAACCTACCGCAGCATGACTCCACTATGGGCCACAAGACCTATTTAAAACAACTAAATAATTCTAATCAGTCATTTAATCATTGACTGTATCTACTTATGGTGACCTTGCAGACCTGTTGGGTAACTCCTGCACTGTTTTCTTATTGTTGACACCGATATTCGAAAAGGAAAAACCAACCATCTGCAGGGATTTGGCAAAGGTGCGAAGGCTTTGACAGTCTTTGACGTGTGACGCGAAGATTCAGAGCGTAACAGCATGCCTTTATAATCCGCTCTGATTGCAGGAGGTGAAAGTTGAGAGGGAGGCTACTGTTACACTTGTACAACCATCACCGGTGAAGCAATGTATTTTTGCACAGATTGCTGAATATAAGGATTTAGCTGCACTACTGACACATTAAAAATCAGGGTCACGCCCTTCCTCTTTCTAACTAACTCATGTCCATTCTTGTTTGTCAACTTAAATTCCATCACAAAGACCCTATGACCTTCAAGAATTTAAGGAATGAGGATTGATTGGTCAGCATGACTCTGGAAAAATCTTCCCTGGACAGTCAGAATACATGTTGTCACTCTGTTGAACTGCAATCCTTCAAAATTAACTGAGGTTACAGATAACATCCAAAGCAGCAAATTATGGTGCGATGTCTCTGAAATTAGAAACTTTTTCTCAGTTCAGCTCTTCAGTTATTCTTGAAAAAAAGATAAGGAAGGATTAAGAGTCCAATGACCATATAAAATACTAATGAGGCTATTTATATGCAACCACAGGTCATGCAATTACGAGACAGAAAGATTAACCACAGCGGTTCCTCATTAGTTTTGCTGTGAAACTAGGAATATTTTCCTCCACCACGTCCAGAAGGCCTCCACCCAGAGCTGAAAAACTAACACTCCTCACCTCCTCCCTTCTCAGGCATTTCAATTCACAAACAAATTATGTTACAACATACTTATCCATAAGCTTCAAATCTACACTATATAAATATATATGTAAAATATATGAAATATTTGCTTCCGTTTTGTGTTTATAGTTTCAAAGACAGGGGAAGATCGTCTTGATTTAATAGCCAGCAACCAGATGCTTTGGCCCTCTTCCCAGACTGTGGGAGGGGGTGAGTTTTTTTGGTTCCTCTTTGCTAATTCACTGTGATACCTCTGAGGGTCAAGCAGGGATAAAATAACGTAAAAACATCTTTGAACTGACAGTTTGTTCTTAGAAAGAGAGCAGTGTGACTCAGGATGTGCAAAGAGATATCAAAATCTAGACCTGGAACCTGAATTAAAATCAAACATTTAAGCTTCAACAGAAACATGAAAGCTGTGCAGTAATTATGATTGCAACATCAATCGTGAACTTTGAAAAAAAAAAAGGTATCAAGTGTGCTCACGCCAGCTTTAGTAGCAGTGACACTCAATCTCTTCTTGCATCTCCTTTCATCTTTTGTTAGAAACTGTGCAGGATCGTGAGGTCTTTTTAGGTCATGACAGGAACCTCCTTGCAAAACTGGTCTGACACTTGAGCCAGTCTGTTCTGCTGAAGTGTAGTAGGAAGATTATGCAGATCCAGAGGTCAGATTTGTGGTGGTATGACATGTACTGTGAGTGTTTATCATGGGGAGTGATTAAAACCACAAATAAACAAAGGCCTAGACAACTGGACAAGTGCATTATAGTTTAATTAATAATTAATGCTTCCTCCAAACCCTAAGTTAACAATCATATTGGATTTAAATGGAAGGATTAATTATACTTCATTTACAAAGAGTGCTGAGTGGCAACGGATGTGATACAGTTAATACAGTGGAAAATAGAGAAAAACATTATACATGTGTTTCCCCTCAGATAAAGATTCAATAGATTTTATGAAATGCTGCAAGATTTACAATTTTTTTTTACAACATTCATTGATTTTGTAAGTAAAGAAAATGTGTATTTTTGACCTGCTGCACCTGATTATGTATTTATAGTACAACTAAACATGACTTTCAAAAATAACTTTGTATGATGATTTCTCTCCAGATGTTTTCCTTTACTTTGTAAATGCTTTTCAAATATATGGAAACCATATCCCGCAGTAACAGTTGAAAGCAAACATTTAAAGGGAAAACAGGCAGCACTCCCATGTCAGTGCTAATGTTTACTTAGGGTATCTTGCCAGCTTGAAAAATGAACGTGGGTTTGCAGGATTAGCTGGTGCAAGCTGGAGGGCGATGAGAATAGTGCAGCTTCGGCAGCTGCTCATATATGCTGCATATCACTCATTAAACTCTCTAACTTGCCTCCTTTTGCAGGCTGTTTGTGAACTTCCCCTCATCCAAGCAGTACTTCAGCCTCTTTAAAGACATCGAGGACCCGGAGGAGCTGGAGCAGAGTTCCCAGCTCAGGAAACATGCTCACAGAGTCATGAATGCCATCAATACTCTGGTGGAGAGCCTTGACAACTCAGAGAAGGTGGCCTCAATCTTTAAAGTTTTGGGCAAGGCCCATGCACTCAGACACAAGGTGGAGCCTAAGTACTTCAAGGTAAAGAGAGTGTGAAAACAAATGAAGTGTTGAAAGACTGAGATGCTTGTAATACAGCTACAGACCATGTATGAAGATGTAAATAGGATTTGGTGATATGAATATTTTAACAGTCATAGCTGTATTAATAGATTTTTCGCTAAGACCCTAAGACACAAACGACAAATTTAAAAAATATAAGCTGTCTACTAAATTTATAACAAATACTACCGTATTTTCCAGACTATTGAGCCCACCTGTCTATAAGTCGCTACTGAAGCTTCATGTGGTCCACTCTGACCGGGTCTGATGTGATGAGGCTAAATGTATCAGCGGCACAGAGCTTGCTAGCTTGTGAAAGCTAACGAGCTTCGTGCCACCGATACATGAGCCACACCGGTGTTTAAGCCGCAGGGTTCAAAGCGTCGGAAAAAAGTAGCTGCTTATAGTCCGGAAAATACGGTAATTATATACCATAGAGTAAATCACCTATTAATCATCACCTTGTACTGTTTCTGTAGTAAAATACAAACAAATTAATATCCATCTATTCATCATCTGTATCCACTTATGTAACTGGGTTAAGGGGGGGTCCCAGTTCACAGCAGATTGTAAATTGTCTATTCATCAGACAGGCAAAAAAATAAATAAACAACCCATCTGAGTCTTTTTCTTGCCACCTGTAGTAAATTCAATATAAGGTGAATTGTGACCTACTTTCATTTTCCATTTCCTGTGATTCTCTTGCTCACTGACACGTCCTGTGGTGCAGATGCATACTGTGCAGTCAGTGGCTATGTCCCCTGTTTGATATGATGACCAGTGCCCCTGTTAAAACTGATGCCTGGTTATTAATGCTGACTCTGTGTGTGACTGGTGGTACTAACAACCATTCACTGTGCAATTTAGGAAAACTAATTTTTTTCTTGCCCAGAGCGAGATAAAAAGATGAACTGTTCTGACAACTGTTCCTTTAACAGCACTACATGTGTGTAAAGTGTCTTTGCTTGTGTCCTGCTCAGATCCTGGGTGGTGTGATTTTGGAGGTCCTGGGAGAAGAGTTTCCAAAGGTGGTCACGCCGGAGGTGGCCGCGGCGTGGACCAAACTCCTGGCTACGCTTTATTGCGGCATCGCAGCCGTGTACGAGGAAGTGGGATGGAAGAAGCTTTCGAGCTCGACCGGTTGAAGTTTCCAAACATGCACAGGGGGGATCCTTCAGATTTTTTGGACTGTGGCCTCATAAGGCAGGAATCAATTGACTGTAGTCTGAAAATGAGGGAAGAAGTAAAAAATAATTGAAGTTCCCCTCCTTGCATTTGTACTCTTGTAAAAGACTAAATCATTTAAAGGGCGAGAGCAAAGAGGAAATGCAAACATAGACCCAACCATGGACAAGAGGTCACATTTGACTGGGATGTGCCTTCTACTGAATGTGTATATCTAGAAACTGAAATGTAAACAGCTTTCTTTCTAAACATTACGATGTTTTTCAGATGTTTCCTCTTATCGGTCTGTATCCACTTGTGTCCACTTTATCAGCTATTATGAATATCAAGACATTTTTACATTTTTAACAATTAATCGTGACGATTGTACATTTTTTCATTATGACTCACATTTGTATCCGTAACTGACTCAATTTTGAAATAAAAAAATACAAACAAAACCCACAACACTGAATTCTTTTAAAATAGTATCTGCTCAAATCAGATTTTCTTGCATTTCTACTTTACTCTATTTCGACTTACACCTCTATTTTCTCTTTCTTGGCCTATTGCTCCTCTATTCTCTGCTTGAGTCAGCAGTGCTAAGTATAAGTGGCTTAGCTGCTGACAGTCCCTATTTATACCCCCATTTATCCCACTATGTGCTTTCTTTTCATAATATAATGTAGGAGCACTGCACTTGCCCTGCAGGGATGTCATTAGAGAGTCTGCTATATTTAGAAGCAGCTTAATGATATTCAGCAAAGATCCTGTATTTCACAAAGTAACTTTAAGCGCAACAATAGTGAACCAGGTGTACTGTGTTTCAACCTGTGGTGTATGTTGATCCTTAAACCCAGGCTGTGGAGCTGCCACTGGTCCACTTACAGAAATGCTGCCTTTTCTCAACAAAAAACGACAATATAGAGGTTGAGCTGGCTCGCTGCACTAATGGCATGGTGGCGAGGTGGGATGTTTTCAGAATAGCAACACACAGCATGCTCTGTTTACCTCCTAGTCTTGCCAGCGAGATCTAACCCCCTCCTTGATCCCAGCTAATCCTCTGTGCTAATCTCCCCAATCATGAGTGAGAGCCAAAGCGGAAAGGCAGGAATAGTCAGATTGTTACAGCACAAACTCTGCCTTTTACCGTTCGAGCCTTTCAATGGGGGAAGAAGTGTCTGTGCTCTGAAGGCACCAGCAGTCCCAAGGCAGGAGACCCTTGGGGAGGAACCATGTGCACGACTATGATGGTCCTCACCACCATCGCTCTCATTCTGCGACAGAGGTTCTCCAACAAAATAAAACCATGGTGAGTACAATACCAAAATCATCTATTGATTTTTAATTTGCACCAATGAATAGTGGTCATTAGAAAACTTCTCTTTCTTCCTAATTGTTACCAAGATCCATTTTAAGACTGAAAAAAACAAAGTGAGCTTCAAGAGCTTTAAATACTTTACATAATATTACATAAAATACTTTTAATTATGAGCACACGAACACCAAATCGGCATATGTTTCATGTGTGGGAGAGAGTGTGAGAGAGAGGGAGAGACTTCTCTTAGCATCATTGATTTGAAATCACTCCTGTGATTATTTTCGGGTTTGCCTTGAGCAACAGTGCGTGGATTAAGTGGCTGGCTACATAACAACAGTGTATTCCAGCTTTTTATAATGGAGAGATGAATGGAGGAGAAGACATCAGAGCGCTCGAGCTCATGGCTACTAATTGACTCAAAGTGCAATCTCCTGTGCCCCCTGGCTCTGCTTACCCACTCACACGGTAATAGCAAACAAAGCCACGTGGTTCCAACACCAGGGAGCATGGCAACATAAACCTCTCACAATTAAAAGCTAATCAACAGCAAAACCTTCTTCATTTTTTCAATGATGGTCCATCCTCCAGGCAGCAGCCATCGTTGGTCATTCATAAATGTGTTTTGATGAAGCACCTAATAGTGTATTCTTATTACCGTATTTTCCGGAATATAAACCGCTACCTTTTTCCGACGCTTGGCTTAAACACCGGTGTGGCTCATGTATCAGCGGCACAAAGCTCGTTAGCTTTTTACAAGCTAGCAAGCTCCGTGCCGCCGATACATTTAGCCTCGTCACATCAGACCCGGTCAGAGTGGACCACATGAAACTGTTAAAATAAATTCAATAGCGGCTTATAAACAGGTGCGCTCAATAGTCCCGAAAATACGGTTTGTGTTATGTGTGTCACCCATCACAGGCAGAAAGCTGATGTCGAGAAAGACACGCCATACACGAAGAGCAACGGAGCGACGGAAACCAACAAATGACGACAGGGTAAGGAAACAAGGTGCTAGTAATGTAAGTTGCAAAATGTTAGGATTCATAGATCCAGTCATGCAACTTGTGGTGTTGTGCTGTAGATGGTCTCCTACCCTGCAAACACTCATGCTTCCCAAATCAGTCCCAAGTTGCAACATATGCTTTCTGTTATAAAACTCTGCAAGTCTTCAAGCAGATATAACAATTTACAGCCTGAGTGAGATAAGAATGCAAAATAATACAGTTCAGATGTGTAGGGGAAGACAAAAATTGGTCCACATGTGCAGCCCTGAAGTGCAATGGTGCCCCTGAATGTAGTTGATGATTTGATTTTTGTAGACTTGACAAATGTCCTCTGAAGCCAATGAAGATGTTACACAACTGATTAGGATGAAGAATTGCAGTAAATATGTGCATTCAAATCTGAATGCAGGAATCTTAGTCCTTTAAACATTTAACAGTTTGGTGCTGGCAGTGGATTTAGATTACATCATAAATGGTCAGTGCTAAATTTAATCATAACTATTTTTGAACTCTAGACATTAATAAAGCTGGATTTGAATCACAATGGACAAAAAAAAGACAGGTTGACAGTTGTCGGTGTGTGTGTGTGTGTGTGTGTGTGTGTGTGTTAGGCAGGTTACAGAAGGGGCTCCAGACAAGGGGGAGAAGTGGAGCAGTGGAGCATGTTACAGAGGCACAGATGCATAAAGACCAAAGATGCCTGCCCCACATTTGGCTTTTAAGTACTCGCTGCCACACTGCTAATACTAAATGATTCAGAGGCAGAACAACAATCCATCATCTCTTTACAGGGTCATTATAAATATATTACCTTCCTGCAACCCCGACTGTTTAATGCAGATTTCAAAGATTTCAATATGAAGTCGTAAATCTGCACCCGACCCCTTCGTGAAGGTTTCATGCAGGTCATAGGTCTCTGGTCTGTTATCTTGCAATTATTGGCTGAGTCCTTTTATGAGGGACATGGTATTTAGCTGAGTCATTGGGATGTCTGAATCATTATTCTCCTGCATCATGCATGAGCTGGCAATTTTCAGCATTAAATTGCTGTCTGCTTCAGACCCAAATAACAATTTCAAAATTAAAAGTTTAAAAATGATAAAATTGTTTGTTCAAAGCTTTGTTTACAGTGTTTACGCCAGTGATGCTTTATTGTTTTTTCCAACACAGATGACCAGTGTTTTTATTGCAACATCCAACCTGAATTTAAAATGTTAACTAACATCAGGTGGAGGAGTTTAAGTATCTTGGGATCTTGTTCACGAGTGAGGGTAGAATGGAGCGGGCGATCAGCAGGTGGACCGGTCCGTCATGGTGAGGGATCTTAATCTACGTTCCAACCCCCACCTATGGTCATGAGCTTTGGATAATGACCGAAAGAACAAGATTGGCCAAAATGAGTTTCCTCCGCAGGGTGGCCGGGCTCAGCCTTAGGGTGACGAGCTCAGTCATCTGGGAGGGACTCGGAGTAGAGCCACTGCTCCTCCATGTTGAGAGGAACCAGCTGAGCTGGTTGGGCATCTGGTGAAGATGCCCCCCAGATGCCTCCATCGGGAGGTGTTTCGGGCGTGTCCAACCGGGAGGAGACCTCAGGGCCGACCCAGGACACGCTGGAGGGATTGTCCCTCAGCTGGCCTGGGGACGCCTCAGGATTCTCCTGGAAGAGCAGGTGGAAGTTGCTGGAGAGAGGGCGGTCTGAGCCTCTTTGCTGAGGCTGCTGCCCTGGACAATCTGGATAAGCAGAAGATGACGAGTACGAACTAACATTGCTGATTGGAATTGTAAATGGAGAACTCAATTAAAACATACTGTGTCAAGCCAAAGTCTAATCCAGGGGTCTGCAACCCTGGTCCTAGAGAGCTGCAATCCTGCATGTTTGCAGCTCTCTAGGACCAGCTGGGTTGCAGACCCCTGGTCTAATCTCACGACTGTGATTAGTTTGCTGATTTCTGTTGAAATGCATCATGTATTTCTTCTGGCTGCTCTTTTCCTTTGCAATAATTTACCTCTAAATATGTGGACGTTAGATTTTGGGCACTTTCTTGGCAATTGCAAAACCATTTCCAACTTCACATGCATGTTCAAGTGACTTTATCTCAGGAGAATTATTGCAAATTATAACTTGCATGTATGTTCACTTGTCTGATTTGTGCGGTATAATACGTCAAGATAACTGTAGAGGTTATCATGTTCCTCCAGCAACTCCCCAGTAGTACATCAATTCAGTTCTAAGGAAACAAACCATCCCAGCATATCTAACATTCCAGGTCAGACACTTCAACAGAGGTTCACAGACAATGTCATGAATGTGTAATCCTGTCTCTGCAACACCTGAAAAATCCCTGTTTTGTTGTGATGGAGCTGAAGGAGCAGTGCAAAGCCGAAGCATCATAGTTTCATAAACCTTACAGAGCTACATTAAGAGCCAAGATGCCTGCCCCACATTTAGCTTTTAAGTACTCACTGCCACACTGCTAATAATAAATGATTCAGAGGTAGAACAACAATCATCCCCATCATCGCTTTCCAGGGTTATTATAAATACATTACCTCCCTGCCACCACACTGTTAAATGCAGATGTAAAATATTTTAATAAACTAACTGACCACTGGACCTCAGCAGGGAGGGTTCATGAAGATGTGTTATCTTATGCTGGCTAGCTGAATTATTTTATGGGGAGACATGTCTATTCAGATGAGTCAGGGTGTGTTGTTGTTTTATGAATCATTGTTTTGTTTCCCACATTATTCATAACTTTGCATGTTAGGTTTTGTATTTTCCTTGAGCTCCTCCTCCCCTGCAGACATTAACTCTCCATTATTCCAAGTCTGTTGAGCATTCGCGGAGCTTTGTAATTTGCTTTACCTAGAAAAAAGCAACAACAAAAACAACAACACGCACGCATTGTTAGATTTAAAACCAACACATCTTACATTGTTTTGTGTTCTTGTTCCAGTGGCCTCTCATGTGAAGACTCATTTCTCAAGACTCAAGACTACTACATCATGATTCATCTGCATTTCCATAGAAAAATAAGTGGGATGCAAAAACACGGAGTGCCGGTCTGATCATTGCTTGCCCCTGAATGTTTAGTAGAGGCTGTCTTTACTGGAACAGGAATGTGGGCAACAGAAAACATGACAAATGCTGAGTTTGCAAGATTACTTCAACTGTTTTCTGCTTTAGAACAATTATATCTTAAATTCTGCATGATATGCTGTATGATCAGGCTTTAAAGTGACATAAATGTGCCTCTAAATAATAGTTGTAACAATAATAATAATGATAACACATTAAATTTTCTGTATTTCTTGCTTTGAGAGATTAAATTATTTGTGTTAAATGGATGTATGAAGTGGGAGATGTTTGGATGGATCTTATAAGTGGCCTGATTTTCTTTGAAATTAGGGCTGGTGTCATGTATTGTACTGTTTATGTGAACCTTAATGTTTTATGTTGTTCTCACAGAGGATTTCTCGAGACTGAAAAAAGCAATGAAAGGCATTTGTGCATCTGAATGTCAGAGTTTTGTCTCTTCTATTGTAAGAATTACTGTGTTCGTTCTTAACAGTGATATTAAAAAATCAGTGAAGCCCTTATTTTCCTTTCAAATAAAGATGATTAAAGTTTGAAATCATATGTGTTGTTACTTGCTTACAACCAATATTTACTATGTCAGTTGATGGTGAACTCATTCAGAGAACAATTATCACATGGCATTAATTACAAATCATTTTACACTTGACTAATCTGTTCACTTGACTGTACATTAGTCTAACAAAGTTTTAGTTTGCAATATTCTGTCAAGATAACTTCAGAGCTGAACCCTATCTTTTCACATTTTTGATGACACAGGATTGAAACCCTCTTTTCAAGCAACTCAATGCTGGCAAACCATTACAGCAAAGAGAAAAAAAAAACATTCCTGCATGTACAGGCCACAGGTATAAAGGTTATTTAAATTTGTTTACCGTGTTTCTACAGAAAATCCCTGGTGTTACATAATGATACATTTGAAGGGAAATCTTGTGATATCAGCATATATGTCTAATACCAAGTCTGAAACCCTTGAAAAGCTGCTTTAGTGATGATGGAGAAGGCTGTGGATGAGGAATATTTTTAAAAATCTTCCTTAGTGGACAGTGATTTGACAAGTTATTGCTGGCTTTGTGGTTATCGCCCAGATATTTCTACTATTACTGCTGATAAAAGCTACAACATCAGGCCCAGACCTCAATGATTTATACATAAGTTAAACAAAATAAATTATTCTGTTATTCAGTTTTATTGCAATTGATTTCCTTGACTAATTTTCTAAGCTCTGATGCCACCTGGTGGTAAACCAGTTTGGTAGATTTCACAAAGCAGGCCAAAACAAACAGGTAAAAATGTCAGCTGATATTCAAAACAATGAACTAAATCTTTAAACGCTCCCCAATCCAACAGGTTTTTTCTGAAACACGCTTCCTCAAAAGGAATATTAAAACTACTCTACCCACAATGCACCTCGGACTGTAAACAGGAAATGTGTGTTTCGCCGGTTGATTGTGGCGGTGTTGCTGCTGCAGTAAAATGGTGAAACATAAAAGGTTTTCTACTTATTTTATGTGTAGCTATTTTTGAGGCAAATCACAAAGATTGCTGTGGAAAAATGAATTAGCTTCCGGGTGCAATGTAGCTAACGTGTATATTAGAGCAGAGTGTAGTGGCGATGTGATTCATTTTACCGTTAAGTTACCATACAACTACCACAACTTTAATAATGCTAATCGCTAAATAGGACGGGTTTTATGAAAATATGGTAATTTCCAGCCATTATAGTTGAATCGTGTTGTATTTTGAGCACGAACGCTAATGCTAACTTGTACAGCACATCGGTTACCAATGGAGACAGGAGACGCCTAATCAGATTTAGCTAGGCGTTAGTAAACTAGCAGCCCTCAGATTTTAACGCCACCAGCCGAGATTCAACATGGTGAGTCAAACTGCAATGTCAAAAACAGCTGTGTTTACATTAATCTAAAGTACGATTGTAAAAATAACTCCTTAATTTTTTTTACAGGCGACAAAACTGAAGAGTAAAGTCTCTAAAAGTAAGATCCACCAGTGTTATCTGAACACACTTTTACTTACTGCGTTATTGTGCCTCTGTAAAACGTCAATGTAAATCAAATCAAGACTGTTAATGTGGTTAACTATTACACAGTGTGTTTCATCATCAAACACAACACATCTTACATGTACAAAGTTACAGACTTTCAAGCTAATGTCAACTGTATCCCCTTTGTTTTCCCAAGGTTCATTCAAAGATGAAGATTTGCTTGACAGCTTATTTGACGATAAAAGTAAGTGAACAGTTTTATTAGTGATAGTGTTAACAGTATTACTACTATTATTGCAGTATTATCACTGTGAAAGATGTTATAATATATTTTTTCTCACCAGAACAACCAGCTAGGGGGAAAGCAGCTCGCAGTGGACCACTACATGGGTAAGTTAGAAGAAGTCAGCGGTTACATACTACCACCTGTAAATTATTATTCATCCTGTGACATCTTTTTTTTTTTCCCCAGGTCATCTGCCACCGATAACATCTTCAGTATGCTAGCGGAGGAGGTAAAGAGGGACGGTGTGGACAGTGAGGTATGTATGAAAACACATTTGCTTGCTGTGACCGCGCCGTCCAGCTCCCACTGAATTTTAGCATCATTTTATGGTCTTGTTGATGATTTTTCCCTTTCTGTTCAAGGACTCCGATGTCTCAGCAGCTGATCCTAGTGACATTTTGAAGACCCTGAAGGTTTGTCATTATCAAATGTGCAGTAGTAGACAAAGGAGTTTTCTTATGTCTGCACATGGTCTTAAGTTCACTGACAGTGCCGATTGTTTCCCAGGACATGGATGATATGGATGCCGAACTTTTTGCATCAAAGAAAAAGCCCAGCTCAGCTCCTGCACAAACAAAGCCGTTTGGTAATGAAGGGCCAAAGAAAGACTCTGCTGTGTTAGAAAGTAATGCAAGACCAGAGGGAGAAGGTAATTCTGTGTTCTTGCATAAATTATTGTCTCATTATTAGCCTCACATTATTACTGGCTTTGAAGTTGAGGGTTATAACAACAATCAGAGAAGTCTTTGTCTACCTCTCCTTCACTTAGATGAACCCACCAGAGGAGTGAAGAAGCCAAACTCTGCACCTTCGTCCATGGCGCGTAACTACAAGAAGTTCACCTTCTCCGGTGAGTGAGCCTTCCTGTCACATCCACATCTGACACTGAGCTTTTTGCTGTTTAACAGAGGAGGAGAGTAGTTGACTGTTTGTTGCTTTGTCTTCCCTCAAACGGCTGCTTTAATTCAGACAGCAGTGGTGGTGCTGATGAAAGTCTTGGTCAGACACCTTACACTAAAGGTACATTAGTGAAGATTATGTGTTTGGTCTTGTACTTGTAGTTGAGTAATATCAGTGGGCGTCTGTGGGTAGTTTGAACAGGAGAGGTGCACACTATAAAAAGTGTTGGATATCCCACACAAATGTATAAATCTGGAGGTAGATTGGTGGAATTAGTTGAGGAATTTTCGAAACGGACACAAAAAATACATTACCAGCCTAAATGTAACAGCTATGTATAGGTTCCTGTACCTGTACAAGTTATTGTAATGGGATAAACAGGTATGTAAGTCATCAAAAGTCATTATGTAAATATATGCACACGTGGATTTTTTGGGAGACTTAAAAAGTTTTGATATGCATGTCCACATATAATTCCTCTCTGTCATTTATTACTTTGGACTTTGTTGCTCAGGAACATGATGATAAATAATCTAATTATCCGTGCAGATCACGATGACCCCCTGGCTGATCTACTTGATGACTTGCTCCCAGATGAAACCAAGCCTGAATCCAAGTCTAACCACACCAAACCTGAAAAATCTGTGCCATCTCCTTCAGCATCCCCCATCCTGAAAAATGAAAGAAGTAACTCTTTGCATGATTCTTCACTTTTCTCTCTTTTAAAACATTTTTATTTTTACAAGTAATCATCAAACACTGAATGTGTGTGTTTTTTCTTTGTTCATCAGCCAAGGCAACAAAGAAAGGTGAGCTTGCGTTTGATGATGATAAGGATGACCTAATGGATGCACTTGGATTTGACAGTGATAGAAACCAAAAGAAAAAAGAGACTTCGCTTTGGTCTACCAAGGAAAGGTAACAGCTCGGTTTTCACTGTTTTATTCCCCACTCTCATTGTTGTCCTTATTTATAGTGCTCAAATGATAAATAATTACTGTGGTGGTGCTTTGGGGTGCAGCTAAAAACTAAGCCAAACCTCGACAATGTTATTTTTTTCTCATTTGTTTTACCAGCCCTGTTTTGTTTCTGCAAATATCTACTTTTATATTCTAACATTTCTCTCATCTGTTCCCAATCACTCTCAGGAGCGACGCCCCTCAGAGAGCTCGTACCAGAATCGATGAGATTCTGGAGAGTTTCACTTCACCACATCTTCTGGAGCGACCTCCCACGGGGGAGATGAAGGACCAGCTTCAGTCTCAGGAGAAGACCTCCACTGTGAAAGGTAATGGAGCACTGTGCTTTAGAATAGTTTAGAGAAACTACAGTTTTATTATAATTAAACTATCATTTATGCCCTTTTGTCAGAGCCACTTGTAGAAGATGACCTGACGTTTGGCTCTTATCAGCCCACCCTGGGGTCCACCCCTGAAGGGCGACAGTCCCGCAGACAGTCCGTCAGGTATGTCCAACCTTGATGATATACAGTAGGTTGATGATGAACAGCACAAAACAAGCAATATTTTAACCTTTTCTTCTCATGATCAGATTTTCCACAGAGGATGTCAGCGCCTCTACCCCAGAAAAGAAGCTTAAACCCAGCACCCCCACCTCCACTCGACACCGCAACTCAGCTGACTGGCTCGGCCTCAAGACAAACGATGAGCTGAACTTTCTAGAAGACAGTGCCAAAGAGACCAAGGTTTCAATTGAGTCTCCTAAGACCCCCGCCTCTCCTTTAATGGAGAGAAAGACCTCCTTGACTGACAGTCAGGCCGCACGTGTTGCCAAAATTTCAGCGGACGCTTCAGCCCCAACTGATAATATCACCAAAGAAACCAAGTCGGAGGTTCCCAAAAGCCAAAAGAAAAGAGGCGAGGAGGAGGATGACTGGTTAGCTGGGGCACTGAGCAGGAAGAAGGCTCTGACTGATTCCAAGCAGGAAGACTCTGTAGGACTGGGAGAAAAAGTGGATCCTGAGTCGATTGTCAGGTACTATGTGTGCGTCACACAACAACACTGACAAAAGAAATGTGTTTTTCAACAGCAAATTATAACCTCATCTCTTTTTTTCAGCAAACAAGTCACTTCACAAAGAGGCAAAGAAGACACAACTATCAAGGAAACAAGGTAAGATGTTTGTCTCGCAAATCCACCAACAAACCCATTCAAGTGGCACCATGTTGCTGCTGTTTTAATTTTTTCTTTTGTTTTGTGCAGCAGCACATTTATTGGACAACCCAGCCCTGCTGCTCATTCTACCCCCGTCAGAGAAGAAAGGCCCAAACAAGGTATTCAACTCCATCACACAGAAATACATCAAATATATAATATAATGTTGAATTCAGATTTATTCATAATTATGATCAGGCCACATTTTTACAAGACCATTTTCTAATACTTGAACCCACCTTGTTTCACATGATGCTCAAAAAGAGTAGCAAATCATTAACTCACTACTAAAACGTGTCATCCTCTCAACCAGATACCATTCATACTAGTCCCTCAACCCCACCTCAGTCTCCTATAGTTAATGTGTACACACCACCCACCCAGCACTACCTCCCCTCCACCTTAACATCATCCTCACCAACCCCTTTCCACACTGACTTTGGACAAACTCTTAGTTCGTGTCATCCCTCAGACTTCCCTCCTCACGGTACTGGTCCATCACCAGCTTCTACTGCTAGCATTAGTCACCCCCAGCCTCAGTACAAGCCCCACCACTTTTCATCCAGTAAGGGATCCGGGGTGCTCAGAGAGCCCGGTCTGGCCTCAGATGAAAAACTGCAACAGCTGCCCTTGCCCAGCTCTTTTTCTCCTGTACTGCCCGCCACCATGTGGTGTAGGTAATCTTAGTGAAGTTGAGTACTTTTAGACACTAGCATTTCTTTCTGATTGTTCCTCATGTTTGTTTTCTTTCCTGCAGCTCCACAGCAAAACCAAGGGCAGAACATACCTGCTGCTGCTCAACCTCAGGTATCATTACCTTCCTAAGATAACGATGTCAGGACTACAAAGAATAATGTGTTTTTTTCTTCTTCTAAAGTCCGTCTTTCTTCTGAGCAGGTGGCATTTTCAGCAGACAGTCTGCAGCAGCTGCTACTACAACAGCAGGTAAGGAACGACTTTATTTCCTCTATTTACAGAATCATTCATCCACTTCCTGACCTGGCTTCTTCTTGATTTGGCAACTTCTTTTTTTTCCAAAGATGATGCAGACTCAGTTGCTGGGTCTCGGGGGTGTTGTTGATGCAGGAGTCCTGCAGAGAATGAAAGACAAAGAACAACAACCTGGTGATTATCAAGCTTTGCAGGCCCGCATCATCCAGCTGGAGGGGCAGGTATGTGCTGATAATGGAGGAAAAACATTGTTTCTGTATTTATTACTGCTCCAACTTTACTTTTTTTGTTTGTTGTAAAACTTCCCTGTGTTTTCATCCAGGTGAAGACGCTGCAGCTGGAGCGAGACCAGAGCCAAATGATCCTCGAGAACATCCAGCAGCGGCATAAACAGGATATGGACCTTGTGGAGAACGCACACAAGTACTTTATTCCTAGACCACACACAAATGTGCAGCTCGTGTGTGTCCGTACGCTCGGCGAATGTTGTATTCTTTCTTCCTCTGCATTTCCAGGGCTCGTGTGAAGCTGCTCGAGGATTCAGCCGCCCAGAGGGAGACGCGAGCGCGACACGAGTGTGAAGACCTAATGGAACGCCTGGCAACAGTAACACGATCGGCCGAGCAGGAGCGCTCGGAGCTGCAGGCTCAGTACCAGCGCAAACTGGCCCAAGCCCAGCAGGACAGGGACCGTGAGGTGGACAGACTCAGAGATCTTCAGAGGTAAAACAATATCAAACTATATTACAGAATTCGTTTCACACATTTACCAACTGAAAAATCCTCATAAATACAAAGAGTAAATACAGAATGAAACTAATTAAACAATAGTTTATTACACACCGTGAGACACAACACACCAGCAGTCAGTTAGAGTTGGCTGTCTAGAGATCAACACAAAAATATTCAAACATCATTTTGGATCCTTCTCTTCATTCAGCTTAATCTTTGTATTACATAATAATTAAAATCCAGATATCCACAAAACCCCTTAAATCTTTATTATCCAAATGAATCAATAAAATAAACCAGGAAGCCCCAGAATTTGTTGTATTTTATGAAAATTAAATTACTTTAAGGTTCAGTACATTTAGTACATGCATTCGCTGTCTTCCAGAAAATCCATCTTGGAGATGAAGAAAGATCATGAGGATCAGGTCCAGAGACTGAAAAAGCTAAAAGACGAGGAGATTGATGCTGTTACAAGTGCAACATCTCAGACCAGGTCAGCCATTATCAGCATCAGCAGTCTTTTTTACAATAACACATTTCAAGCATCCCCTCCCTGTGTTTTTGTGGTAAATCCGTTTTGTTGCTGGTATATTTTTCCCAGATTGTTTTTAATTTACCTTTTTTATTGTTGTTATTACATTTATTAACACATTTGACCTAATCCAGGTCAGAATTTAAGAAATTGTTGTAATATCTACTTGTGATTGCACCGTCTTTGGCCAGGTCTCTCGCGGGGGTGATTGAGCAGATGGAGCAGTTCTCCTCACGGCTTGGAGAGCTTTCTTCTCGGGTGGAGAGCACACATGAACACACCGCTCACGGCCTGGAGCAAGGGGCACGGCACAGAGACGAGCAGCTTCGAAGTACTTTAGCCAGACACCACATGCTCCCACTTTGGACAAATGGGTCAAGATACAAGTTGACTGAGAACATAGTGGCCCCACAGTGCGAGTTGGTTAAGGTCATTTTCTACATGTTTATTTCAGCGATGCAGGACCGTCTGGCACAGCAGCAGAAAGCCATGGCGGAGGAAAGAGCTTACCTCAAGGAAATTATTTCCAGGATGGACACTCAGCTTAATGAGCAGCAGAGGCAGCTTGAGAAGGTGAGGAGTATTTTAGATTGTCAAAATAAAAAATATTTGTGTATTTGTATGTTGTTAAAGAAAGTAACAAACCACTTTCCAGATGAATTTTTAGACATTTAATCAAGAGCATTCGTAAATAAATAGACCAAACCGAATAAACTAAAATATAATATGCACTTGTATCAATTTAAATCATAGGAAAGACAGAAAGAGCTGTGTAAATCTTACACCATGACATCAGTGAGCACAGCAGCAAGACACAAGATGGTAATCCTGCATCAGCACAGCCTCTCACAGGGAGACGTTATAAATCACACTGGTCACTAAAGATGTGCTGTCCAAGCATTTCTGCAGAAGCACAAAGAAACAGGCTGAGGATCAGAAGCTCAGTGGTTGGTCAAGGACACTGACTCCACACTAAAATATGTCCAGCGGCTCAATCATCTCAGCACCGACAGAAAGTAGTGGGAAGGCTTTATGCAAGACTTAACATAACAGTGACCAAAAAGCTACAGCCAGAGACATACAGGATTATATTTCATGACAAAAATGAACAAAAAGTCCTGCAACAGATGGTGCAGACCCCACAGACATCTGATCTCAGCATCTCCAACACAGTCTGCGATCACACAATCTACAGAGGAACTGTGGCAAGTTCTCCAAAGTGCACTTTGGAAACCAACCTGCTTATTTATTTTTGACAGCATCCTCACTTTAAAGTATTCTTTCCAGGTGCCAAAAATGTACACTTCATACAAAAACATCTCAAATTTAAAGTGACTTTTTTTTTTCCTCTCAAAGACTGAAGATACCAGTTATTTTTGTATGCTTCAGGAGCGCTGGAAGATGACAGCTGAGCAGGCCAAAGCAGAGTCTAGTCAAAGAGGCCTGGAGGAGGAGCGGCGTGTACTCAGCATGCAGATCAGCATGGAGAGAGAGGAGCTGGAAAGAGCTAAGGTAAGAATGACAACCCATCCACATCAGAGCTGAGATTTTACACTCATGCCGTGCACCTCCAACCTTCACTTTTCTTTCTGTGTGTCAGAGCACTTTACTGGAGGAGCAGAAGTCAGTGATGCAGCATTGTGCAGAGGAGAGGAGGAAGCTGGCAGCTGAGTGGGCCCACTTCCACGCCCAGGAGAAGCAGAGGCATGAGAGGGCTGAACGGGAGGTCAGCAGTCTCTTAGAGAGGAGAGAGGGCTCCATCATCAGTCTGGCACAGGTGAGCTTCATAATAGTGTAAAGGAGGCATCTTACAAGTTGTTTTGTCAGTCTTGAAACTGTTTTGTTTGTAAGAGATTCAGGAAAGTACATTGAAAATTCTTCAGCTAGGACTAAATAAAACGGAATGTATTTAATCTAATAGCAGACACAGAATCTCTAATGTTCTGTTTCTTTTGTAGGAACAAGCTGACCTGAAGCTTCGTACGGCAGAGCTAAAACAGAAGGAGATGGCTGTGATGCAGGAGCGAGAGACTCTGGACAGGCTAAAAGAAGAGCTGGACAGAGAGAAAGAAAAAATAAGTAGCACGGCCCTGAGGCTCAAAACACGAGCCCAGGAGGTCGAGGCCTTCAGCAAGGTAATTTCACACTACACTGACCCCTACATGTCGGGAAGTGTAAGTCCCGATGTGACTTTTGACTACACTACATTCCTTGCAGCTCGCTGCAGAGAAGTATGAGGACGGGGACCGAGCGCTGCAGGAGGCAAAACGTGTAGAGGTTGAGCACGAGGCGCGACTGAGGAATATTCATTCCCAAACAGAGCAACTGAGGCAGCAGGAGCAACGCATCCTAAAGGTATGTTGCAGTCAGCACGCTATACTGCAGAGTTCCCTTTCACTGTGCATAACACGTAAATGGTTATTATGTGGTAGGAACGAATGCGGTTAAGCCATCTGCAGGACACGGACAGGCTGAGACTAAACCCTGCCATCTCACCTTTACCACAAATTGTTGCACCTACTTTACCAGGTGAGGTTGAAAATCTATTTTTCTAAACATGTTAAAAGTTTTGTGATTTGTAACCACTTTGTTTTGTCTGTAGAGTCAGTTTCAATGTTGCAAACCTCTGACCTGGCTTCACCCCTCAACATTCCTGCTTCTACATCATTTACCAACTCTCAGTCCATGGCACTTCAGGCCAGTCTGGCTCTGTGGAAGTATACTGCAGAAAAGGTAAAGTTAAGACACCCTATTAGCTGAAGATATAAGAAATGAAGCTGACTTGGTTTCAAAATTGTTTGGCACAGTCATTTTTATTGTGTACTCTCATAAAAACATACTAGTTTACATATTTTCTATTTAATTTTAGTAGCTATCCTACATATACAAGCTACTCTCACCATTACCTATAACAATTGTGAGTTTGAGAATTTAGCAATAGTCCATCCCATATTATCTATTGCACAATGAGGCCATTTCAATGATTTACCCTTCAGATCAACATGTGTAGATTATTTCTGTAAAGGTTTATTGTGCATACAACATTGAAACAGATTGTAGTTACATAAAATTGTCACAGCTCACACCATTACAGACCAGTTTTGGCACATTCCCACGCAGAATTACAATGAAACCTATTGTTGCAATACATTTGTCATGTTTTTTTCCTGCCCACAGGATCGTGAATATATCGAAGAGCAACAGATATTTCTAGAAAATTTGAAGAAGAAATCTTACAGATCATCTTTCAACACAGATTGACAGACACATGCTGGGTCCCCCCCAGCTTCCCTGGATTCATGTTACTTTTCATGTGAATACTTGTGGAGTAATGGTTGAGTTTTTATACATCGTCTTAGTAAAATAAAAATGCATTTTAGATCAAACATGGTGTCCAATGTGATGTTGTCCTGATGTTATCCATCCCAGCAGGCCGTTGTGTCTGCTTTCCCACTGCCTCCATCTGTGCAACTACAAAAACAGAAAACCAATGTAATCAAACTGCATCAAACAGCCAAAGCTATGCTGGAAATAAACTTGCAGTCAAGCCTCAGGTTACCATGACTCCACACTTGAAGTTCAGACAGGGATAACTTGTATCATCACTGGCTGTACAATAATTACAAGTCAGTCTTGCAGCATTTACCTGTTCATGTATCTTCCAGATCCATGCATCAGTGTAACAGATTGATGTGCAACGTCACTTCTGGATCTGTGTCAAAGAATTGTACATTTGGATCATTGAGTGCTCGGATCAGACATGCAACAGAAAATAATGATTTCACACGTTTCTCAGAACAGCTTTTACCATCGTCAGTTATCGCATCAGACGGCACTTCCTATGCAGCAGTTATCATCACTGAACAAGTAGCAACCATATCTCAAGAAACGGTGCAGTACAAACCTTTTCACTGTGCTTCTCTTCTGTTATCCATCTGTATTAGTTGGCACCAGCAGGTCACAAATCTGCAATGAGACATTTTATTAGTGACAATTCATCAGTAGCATGTGGCTTTGCACATAAACACGCAGCAGATCAGATACCATTGTTTTCCACACGTTTTAGTTTTTCAGACAGGGATAACAAACTCATCACAAGCACTGCATAGAGTCTAGAATAGATAAAACACGTCACTTTTTATATGACTTTACCTTAAAAAAATCGTTTTTGTTGCCAGTAAGGTGTGTGTCACTCCACCTCATCCAAAAGTTGCCTGTAGGGTAAAAAAAGAATATATGAAGCAGTGTAATCCATTACTAAACAGACACGTCGAAGGCCACGTTCCTGTTTGTCCCTCATTAGTTTTAATAATTAATATTTAAACTTGCAGACCTTTGCTCTACATGCGAGTGTTTTTAAGGGTATCCATGCTTTCCACCTTCATTTATAGAACCACTAGTTTATAACCTCTGGTCAACATGGTCTACTGGCACGTGTTGACCGGCTAAGAGTATAGCTAACGGCTAACAAACTACAGTTAAACTTCCAGCACTATCCAAATTTCCAAACACTGAAGTCTCATTTACTAAACATCTAATTTATTACCTGTTCACGGCGGCTCGTTTGCAGCAGAAGTCATATTTACGTAGAAATCCAGCTCAACACATGGAAACTGCATGTTGAGATTAGCTTCTCGATACCTCCCTTCAGCAGGAGAGAAGAAGAAGACCGGAAATCTCGCGTGATCACGATTTTATGTGCTGGAAACGTCATATGCCACGTGATTTGTGACAGGGTGTGGTTAAAAGTTAAACTTGTAAGGTTTTTATTTGTTTCCAGTGGAATTCTCTGTATTTACTCTATATTTTTGTAACCTTTTCACAATAAATATATGTAATTTATGAAGTTATAATTACTTTATAGATAAATTGTTGTCTAAAACTCACAGGTAATGTGACAGGAAGAAGCACATAAATAAAATTAGTAATAGAAATCTACAAAAATACTAAAAATAAATAATGACTTACGTTTAAAATCTAAAGTACCACACTTAAAGAATTAAATCCTCACTAATTTAAAAAACAGAACACCTTTTTAAGAGGGATATTTTGTAAATATATTATTTAAGCAGCAATTTAGTGTTATCTGACGGAGGTATATGTATTCTAAACTGTATAGCTACTATAAGATATCAAAGCTCAAGTAAAGATGATCAAATATTTTTCTAGATTTAAATATAATGGAATTAGAAAAGCCAAATTTCACGAGGGACATTTCAAAACATCAGCTTTTCCCAGCTAAACCTATTTAGACCAATATCAGTGGGAAAAACCGCATTTTTGTTGTTGTTGTTGTTGTTGTAACCTCTATTCAGACAGATAAATTGAACTGTCTCTGGCTATTCGTGCAGGATTTTCAGATGTGCAGGCTTTATTATAGAGTCTAGTTCATTTTTAATTCAAGTTTATGATATTCTCACAGCAATTGCCTTAAAATCCAGTAACTATTTATCAGTGTTGTACCTAGTAAATCTTGTTTCACCAGGTTGCACTGAGAGACTGTTCAGAGAGGACAGAAAGTGTCTCTTAAATTCTTGTGGAGAGGAGGTGGGACGCAGGACAGTCTGGTGCGCTCTCCTCCGGCTCCATCACTGCCGTTCCCCTTCCAGTCACTAGGGAGAGACTCTGAACTGGAGAAGCTTCTGTTATTACGCTTAAAGGGTCCCACAGCAAGCTGGTAGCTTCAGAGTCTGCACCGCACCGCCATCCGCACACCGGCCTCCGGGACGCGTCGCACTCTCCGTCCGGGATGGAGAAAGACGCCTCTGATCCGGACCCATCCCGCCAGCGGAACGGGTTCGTGGGCGTGCTGTACGGGGAGTTCACCGACACGCTCAACGACAGGGTCCGGTACTCGGTGAGCCTGACGGAGAGCGCCCTGACCATCCAGAGGATCTCCTCCTCACCCGGCCGGACTAAGGTGGTTTTCAACTTGACCGACTGTATCGGCTGTCGGGCGTACAGAGGGCCGGACAGCGCGGACGTCGGCGCGTACTTTACAGCCTATTTCTATCCGTTCAAGAGGCGCTGGATGAGCGCAGGAGTGACCCGGCAGAGAGTGGAGCAGTGCTTTCGGGTCGCGCTGGTCCAGGACCCGCTCGCCAACCTCCAGGAGGCTGAGAGGTGGGCTCATGCCATCAGAGATGCCTCAGTCCTGCAGGCGCCCCGGAGAGACGGTGAGCACCGGGGACAGATCACACACGGGACACAGTTTGAAGCCTAACATTTAAAATTGAACTTTATATTGTAATATATGGGGCCTGAGTAGCAAGAAAAGAAAAGGATGTCAGATATTATTTTGATGATAAAGGTGGCGTTTAAATATTATAATTGTCATCACAGCGATTCTACTTTTATATGGCAAAAGTCTTGCAAAGTGAGCCTTTCAGTTGCCACCTAAATATGTTGATCTGACTGTCAAAACGACCCACAGGTTACCTCAATCACAGCACATCTTCTAATCCGCCAAAAACAGGTTTGGCAGAGAGGGAACACACATTCCTTCTGCTCTCAGTAACCTGCTCTACCTGCTGGAGGAGGTGTGCTCCCTGCCAGCACCAGTTATCTGCTGCCTCATTCATGCACACAGCACACAGCTGGTGATGGTTCTGGGTCTGCTGCTTGCTGTTAAAGTGCACACACACACACACACACACACACACACACACATACAGACACTCATGAAAATCACTTAAGTAGTTAGATTCTCAACTGATCCTCTGTCAGCAGACAGTGTAGCTGCTGCTCCGGCTTCATTATTCCTGCTCGGTAAATTCCCACTGAGAATTTATTGTTGATGGGTGGAAAAAAAAAATCACATCAAAACAACGTCTGTTTTTCATCCTGCATTGCAACAGCCTCATCTAATTAGGACTCATCATGTCTCGCTCTGCTTAAAATACAGACTGTCCTCAAGTTCCTTTGTCTTCCAATCTCATTAGCTTCTCTCTGCTCCATCCTGGTGTACAATGACAGGATGATTAACATGAATACAGTACGAGAAGTGTTTATTCAGCTAATTACGCCTATCATACATTTGGGACGAAGTGGTGATAGTTGCTGATGCTGAGACAAAGCAGTTTGGGTCTCAAAAATGATGATTCTGTTTATTATTAGGGTGAAAATTCTGAATCCTCTGTGTCAGGTCAGGTAATATCCTTTTTCTTCATACAGAAATATTAAACTCTTTAAAATATAAAGCAGGCATGCACTGCTGGGCTGGGCAGTCGGTGAGGATCCGAGATCCAAGCGGATATTTGACTCGGCAGTGACTAATTTGGAATGTTGGTCGACGAAGATGGAGGCAAGTGTTAGTGGCGGGATGAGGAATGAGGTCGCCCTCCTGCCGGCAGCCTCCAGGTGCACGCTGCAAACACAGGGAAAGAGACTGGGCACTGTGTGATGAGGAACATCCAGCCTCCTTCTGCTCTGGGGCCAGCAGGTGGTTTGAGGTTCAGGCCTGTATGCAAGGCCGGCAGATGGTAACCTGAGAATAAACTGGGAAACTGGGCACCCCCCCACCATCACCATCACCACCGCCACCACCACTCCCTGGCGTTGCCCTCTTACTGGACTCATCAAAGAGCTCCAGCCTGGGAGGTTTTCAATCACACATACTAATGAACCGCTTCTGAACAGTTCAAAGTCTCTTATTCCAGATTTTTCACTCCTTTTGAACACAGCTCTCAGTGATGATGTGATGATATCATTAATTTATGAGCTTGTTTTAGCATTCCAGATCCAGGCCGGCCAATAATACAGTATTTAACGGAATATATTATGCGCACTAAATGAGTAATGCAGTGCTAATAGATGCACCAGAATTGTCGCGATCCTGCCTCGTCATAGAGGGTGTATGAAAGTCAGTGTGAATCGCTAATCCCTCATAGTGTGTTTACCCCCCTAAGTTAATTGCATGGCATCTCATCTGGGATTGCAGATGGAAAGGTTGGATTAAAAGTGCAATCGCTGCACAAGATTGGTATTTAGACAGAGGGCTATCACGGTGACACACTTTTACTGGAGTTTAAAGCGATTAAACACATTTTTTTCATATGTGAAGGTACAGTTTACAATGAGGTTATCGAATTTAGCTTGTGTGTTGAAATCTATCACAGCAGTTTCACAAGTTTTTTTTTCTTTTTCATTCTTGCAGAGGCTTCATTGGAATGAATGAGCCGTAAATAATGAAGTGCATACACTATGATATGGCCCTGCTGCTGCTTAGAAGGTTCACAGTGAGATTGCATGCAAAGGAATGAGGTGATGGTTACTTGATTTGACTTTCCTTACGAGGGGCTGCCTTTTTCTTTGCTACTGGCTGTATCCTTTTCTGCTGTTTAAATAGCTGTGAGAAGGACAGCCACAGATTTAACACATTTTTACATTGTTGATTTTACTTTCTTTCCATATTTGTTCCAGTGTTACTAAAATATTCAGGATTTACTTGATATTTTTCCCCAAAATCTGTGTCTGTGTCTGACCCAGCGCACCCTTAAAATGTGCATATATTCCACTGTGAGCATGATCTGGAGGAGGAGGGAGGAGGGAGCTGTGGTGCGTCCAGCTCCCACAAAGGCGACAGTTTTTTAGCAGCATCAGGGTCAGGTGTGTCTGTCAGCGTGCCATCTCCCCCGAGGCCCCGCAACGGCTAAAATGCGTCACAAGGCGACCTGTCACCCCGGCCAGTGTCTCGGTCCCTCTGGAGCTTTCGTCTTCTGCTCTGTGACACACGGCTGTGATGGCCTGTCAGCTCCCCCCTCCCTGCCTGATGATGCCTCAGTGGTCAGTGGTGTTTGTACTCTCTGGACCTCCGGCCCTCCCCTCCAGCAAACAACTTACCCAGCCTAGGAATGCAGCTTGTTTGCAGACACATCTTTGCAGTCTGAATATAGCGCTGCTCCCGAACCACACTGCTTTCACTGAATAGCCCTCATATTTGCTGCTGCTCCAAGAAGTTCCCTTGAACGGTTTTCAGGTTTTAACAAATCCCACTTGTGTTGCAACACGTAACACTGAAGGCACATTTCATCTTTATTGAGGATTTTTCTGCATAGCGATACAATTGTGGCAGCGAGGTGGGAACTCTTCTTTGTCACTGACACATTGTCACATCCAGTCTTCCTGTCACCTCACTGTCAGTATGAGTGTGTGTGTGTGTGTGTGTGTTTACCCACTTGTAACTGTGAAATACACACACTGCGGATGAAAGTTTGCTTGCCAGTGTGACTGGCAGGATGCGCCCGCAGGTATCTGACAGATTTCGCATACACACTCACTGACTGCCTGTATCCTCCTGGCACACACACAGGCTACACACAGATGCACACACACACACACAGGTCAGGAGGCTTGTGTGGGAGGATGTTGTTAACAGTGACAGAGGCTTGGTGTCAGCTAGAAAGATGAGTGACATGGAAAATTATTGAAACTATTGCCTGGATGTACTGTTTCCATGATTTATCCTCTTTCAGTTTACATATTGTTAAAACCTGAGTTATACCAAAATGTGTAACTATAGATGTAATATTGAGATTACACTAAATTGTGTTGTTTCAGCTGTGCGATCACTGTAAGGAGAATGTACTTTGTGGTGATGCTGGATTTTATTGCATTATACTGAGAAATGTGTTTAATATTTTGTCCACCCCATTTATATCAGTGTGGAGACATCTCTGTCACTTTTATCAGAGTGCATTTATTTTAATAAACGTGCAAATCACTGCATGTAATCATGTCATAATCAGTCCTATTCTCACAATAATGATCAAGCAGTTGGAGCATTTCAGGTAAACATCTAATCCAACCTCATATGCAGTCTGACTGTTGTTAGGTTATATTAGTAATGTGCTGTTTGCCCTCACTTAGCTTGATATCAGCCGCATTAGCAACATATGGCTCTGGGGATGGGAGCTTTGTCAGCTGACTGGTTGTCAACAGTGGCCAGATGGAGCTATTGGATGGATATAAATGTATTTACTGTATTTTCTGGACTATAAGCCTCTACTTTTTTCAGACGCTTTGAACTTAAACACCAGTGTTTCTCAAGTATGGGCGGCACGAAGCTCATTGGCGTTTTACAAGCTAGCGAGCTGCGATACATTTAGCGTCGTCACATCAGACCCGGTCAGAGTGGACCACATGAAACAAAATAAATTCAATAGCGGCTTATAGACAGGTGCGCTCAATAGTCTGGAAAATACGGTATTTATTTTTTTATAGACATTCAAAGTCTTCAGAGGATAAAACATAAATTTTAGTGACCCTGTTTCTGCCATGAAGTAAAATCTTTTAATGGCTACGAAAGTCATGCCCTCTTGTAGGATTAATAATTATGCTTTTTTCCATCCAACACCATCACTGCTTCAATATTAATATCTAATAACTGGGTTGTAGAAAAACTACTTGCACAATTTATGATAACCCCATTGGAGCTTTAGTTTATGTTTAGTGACAAATGTTAGCATGCCACCATAGAAACCATTAGCATGGCGATGCTAGTGTTTAGCGTGGAGAGCTACTAGTATTAGTTCACATTACTTTATCCTAATTCTAACAGTATGTAAAGCCATGTTTGAAATTAAGTTTCTTAATTCAAATATGTTCAGGGAGAAGTGGGATCTGATAGAATTACTTCCTGGTGAGTTATTCAGTGCAACTCAGTTAATAACTATTCCCTTTTATGACAAGTGATTTAATTTCAGACTAAAGCTACAGGGGTTTTAATTAGCTGCATGATAGTCTGACTGAACTGCTGTTCCTTGTCACTTATTTATTCATATGTGAGTCACAAAAAAAATGGGAGGTAATTCAGAGGTCTTTAACCACACTGGTGCTAATGAAACATTTCCCCACCCTATCTGGTTTGTGTGTCTCAAGGATGCAGAAGGAGCAAAGATTTCAGCTTTAAGTGAGACCATTTCAAGGGTATCTGTGGGTTTATTAAGGGGATGCTATTCAGCTCTGCACACTTGAGTGCAAAAATCCTCCCTGTAAAGCTCTTTGACTGTCAAAAGCCAGTTTCCACTGTATTCTGGAAGTGTAGCGAGGACCTTTTGTGTGTCAAAGCCACATTGTGCTGTGATACAAGTAAAAAACAATGGTAACCCTGTGTGGGTGAATGGAGGCAGAGTTTGGCATGTGCCTGTGTGTTTTTGCACTCCTGCCTCGCTCTTCCTGGCGGGTTCACACCTCTTTCTCTGAGATATTTTCGTACCTCCGCTGTGTCCCGTCATCACAGGCCGAATGAGATGGAGGGTGGCAGCGACAGCAGCAGCAGCAGCAGCAGCACATCACAGGTCACAGAACTGGAAACTGAGGCTACGAACTGTCAGGAGGAAAAATACTCATGCAGCTCAGGCGGAGCAGCCAGATGTTACCGAGTCAAAGCAAGGACACCCGAAGTGTTACCTTTCTCGATACGATGCTAAATTACTAAGATGTTCAGTTCAGACGTCACATTTTATACTTCTGATAAATATTGTTTGCCTGATGCCAAGTTCAGCATCATCCACAACCAAGTGTTTATGGAAATGTACCCTGAAGTTTCTGCCCTCCAAGCCCAAAAACAGAACAAGTTTTTTGTCCTTTCCGATTCATCTGATATGGTCTCTGGTGAGTCTGTGTCTGCTTTAAAGGTCAAGGGCGCCTACTGCAAAATCCACATCCTGAGGGGGAAGCCTCTCTCTAAATTCACTTTAAAAGCTGCAAAACCTTTTAGTGGCGACCAGCAAGTACATTAAAATTAAGTGGCTAATTCCAAAGGGAACTTTATGGACAAATAAGTAATTGTTAATTTAGCCTAATGTCCTGTAATAGCTCCATGAGATTAGATAAGATCTTTATTACATTACAGTACAATCATTTGGCAGCTTTGTTGTTTTTCCAAAGTGAATACACATCTGAAACAATCTGAGGATTCAGCGACTTTCTTAACAACACTTCTCCAACCTCCTATATGTTTTAACTTTACATTTTTAATTACTACTCTCAGTTATTTTAATGATCAGTCTATGCTTTTTTCCCCATTAGTTAACTGCCATCTAACTCAATTGTTTTCCATTGTAATAAGATCTATAATAAAATTACTATGGCTATCAAGCCAGCAAGCATCCTTCCTGCAAAAGTGTCCTTGAGCAAGACGCTGAATCCTTACACAGTCCAGGTAATGAGTTAATTTGTGAATCCATTAATGCATCTTCCCTTGAAAGACCCGAGCAACAGGAGGATTTTCTCATCGGGATGATGAGACGTCACAAACTGCTATTAATAATTGGTGAGATCCTGAATGAGAAGCATCTGTAAGCCTGCTCTGTCTGAAGAAAGTAGCATGTCACATTAAAATTAAGCATTGTCAGGACGAATGCGCTCACCGCCAATGACTTTTCATCTGTCTTCTTTTTTCCTCAGTGCATTTGTGTGCCGCACAGACCCCGAGGGAGGAGGCTGTCCTTATACATTCTTTAAAATAATCCTTCCTGTTTCATCTCTGTCCTTCACTGCCTTCACTCACGTGCACCTCCTCTCTGTGTGTCTCAGGTGTGGTGTACACGGAGGTGCGCAGGCCTTGCAGAACCATGATACTCGTGAACCCTCACAGTGGCCGTGGACAGGCTCTTCAGCTTTTCACGGGCCACATACAGGGCATGCTCACCGAGGCCTCCGTTCCCTACACACTTGTCATCACAGGTCAGTAGAATCAATTCACTCGTAGACATGTTTTCCTCATGCATTTAGCAAGGTCGTTTTGGTATGAAGCAGGGGATTAAACCTTTAACCCCATCATAGGATGATCAGTCACAGAACTAGGTAATCCTGACAATTACGTATGCACATTTACGTTGACGTGACGACACTCTGAACCAACTTTTAATCTCTGCAGGAATTATGTATTGTTTGGGCAGCGAACATCAGCACGTGTACGAGCACGCATCTGCAGGCACTCGAGCACATGTACGCTGGCACGCATTAAATTCTCATTTCAGTCGTCCCAGCTGTTCCACGTCCTGTGTGGCCTGTCGATGCCATTTTGTGACCTTAAACAGTGTTGTGCTGGTTACAATCACCAGAGGCTCTGAACTCCAAGCGACCTTTTCTCAGAATACCAAGGAGCTGCGAGGGGAACAGAGAAAGGCTTTAATGCCAAAAAATGAAGGGGGGGGGAATCATGCATTTTGCATTATTTACCCTCCAATCTTTCACTTCCACCCTCCCTCCAATCCTAACTCCAACTGAACCCTGTTACACAGAATCAGCAGTTTGACAGGTGAGAATTAGCTGCCACTTTGAGCAACAACTTGGCACTACACAGCTGATTCTCTGCCAGAGCTCAAAGTGAGATGGATTATGACAACAAAAAGGCAGAAAACAGGAGAGAAACTATGTTTGTTTGTTTGTTTGAGCACTGATGTGCAGCCAGGCTCGGTGGGCTGACTCCTGACGTGCAGTCAAGGAGTAATTACTGCCACGGCCCAAAGAGGAACAGAGCAGGACAGAAATGAAAAAGGAGAGCTGCTAAGGGCTTTTTGTGCTGAGATCCAGTAGCCAGTCAGATGTGACTGTGAGCCCATTTAGTGAGCACACAGCTCCTTGATGACTGTATCACACTGGCTTTGCCTGAGGAAGGACAAGTACCAATGGAGACGCCTCTTGTGTCAGCATGTACCTTTTACATACTGTATGAAGCATCCAGCGCACCAAGTTTAATCTTTACCCGGGCTAACCTCAGGAACGAGGCAGCAGAGGAAGACGTGAAGGGAGAACTTGCTACATTTAAAGTGAAACAACTGGAATTTACTCAAGACGCTACGAGTGTATTTATGGTACTGTCAGTTGTTATCTGGGCGGCTCGCAGAAGAATAAACAGCGAACATGACAACTGTATTTGCATGAAAACCACGAGCTATCCCCGTCTCCAGGTTTAGGTTGATGGTTCTGTTTTGGCGGTGACCCCTCAAATAAGGAAGTGGCTGGGAAATAAAGCATCAGCCCGGGCCGCTGCCGGCAGACTCAAAGTGCTGAGTCAGCTGTGCGGTGCAGTTACTCCCCCTGCCTCGGCCTGTCAACACAGCACTGCATCAAGTCTCCCCAGCACACAGCAAACAAACAGCAGCAGCAGCAGCGGTGGCAGCAGCAGCAGCAGCATCGTGGGGGAGCGCTGCTGGGAAAGCGAGGCCCAGGGGAGTGTGTGTGGGGGACAGGTAGAGGTTGAGCAAAGTGAAAGGAGAGACGAGGGTTGCTGTTTTTATTTCGGCTCCGTCCTCGATCAATATTTCAGGAAAAAAATATTTCCAGCATGGTGGCAGGGTATCAGCACTTGGTAATTTCATGTCTGCCATCCTCCCTCCCTCTCTCTCTTTAAAGCTTTTCCACACACATGACTACACTGGGGAGTCGCGGCTGGCAGGACTGTAGACTTTAATGCTGGCGGGATGAGCCCACAGAGACCCCCTGCAGAGGGACCCACTCAAGGACGCTGCCAATAAAACTAGGCTGAACAAATAGCTCGCTCCTCCGCCAGCGCATTAACCAACACTCACACACACGCTGGATACACACATGCAGATATTTGTCAGTCACAGATGTTTGCAGGCTGGATAAGCTGCCTCGGAGCTGTTGAGTAGCCGCTGGATGGGCTAATGTGATATGTCTGGCCTGATAAGGGGAAATTGAATCTCTTTTCTGCCTAATCTCCCTGATCCTACCCCAGAGGCTGGTGATGAAGGGAGCGTGTCTCTTTCTCTGCCCTTGCCCTTGTTTTTTTTTTCAAACTTGTTTTATTTGGTCAGTTTGTCGTACGCTTTGCCACATGTTCTGCTTTGTGTTTTGCATCTCATCCCTTGTCTTCATCAGAGCACCAGAACCACGCTCGAGAGCTGGTGAGGAAGGCCGACCTGTCGCAGTGGGATGCGCTGGTTATCATGTCTGGAGATGGGCTGCTGTTTGAGGTGCTTTGAATTTTTTTTTTGCCTTGGCCCACTTCTGTATAATGATGACCCAATTGTAATAATAATAATAATAATGGTGTGGATTTATATAGTGCTCTTTTCTGGAAGTCCAGACTCAAAGCGCTCACAAAGACTACAATTCATTCACACCCAGTCATACTATTGGCGGTAAGCTAAGTTAGCCACAGCTGTCCTGGAGCAGACTGAGAGAGGCGTGGCTGCCAATTTGCGCCCATGACCCCTCGGACCAACACCAAAACCTTTCATTCAACATTCATACAGGGCGAGGTGGGTAAAGTGTCTTGCCCAAGGACACTCTGACAATGAATGGGAATCGAACCAGACGGCCAGAATCAAACTAGACCCCCACTCTACCACTGAGCCACTGCCGACCCAATTGTCAATCATTAACAGATGGAAATCATATCAACCTCCATGCTCCTATTTCTGTTCTCAGCACTTCTGAGAATAGCTGTGTAAAGATTTAATCTGTTCTCAAAAAAGCTAAAAAAAAAGTTGTAGATGATTTACTTCTCATACAATGATGATGGACAATGTAGAAAACAATGTGTATTGTACTCATCAGTGCACAGCCATAGTACCTTCAGGACGCCTAGCAGCACAATAGCTGTTTCTATATAAACCTTGTCTATTAGGACATTCGCTCATACACAGACGCTCCTTTCTATTTAGGACTATGGTCTGATTCTCCTTTATGTATTTGTTCTTGTTCATTCAGGTGATAAATGGTCTGATGGACCGAGAGGACTGGCAAGAGGCCATCCAGACCCCTCTGGGTATTCTACCAGGTGGTTCCGGCAATGCTCTGGCTGCATCCATCCACCACTACTCACAGTGAGTCGGTCCATTAATGAGCCATTTAAATGCATGGGCTAACAGTGCAAAAGACGAACCTTCTTCAGGTTTTAAAAAAAAGACAATTTATCTCCTTTTTGTGTAATTATACCAAAGGCTGACTGGGCACATCATTCCTCAGGAGAGAGGAGAGACTGGAACTGCTTTGCTGTACAAGAATAGGTCATTTAAGGTTGCTCAAACTCTCAAAGGAATGATGTAATGGGTTTGGAAACTCACACATTATGTGTGATTATAGTCCAGAGAGCAGCTGAGCACATGTCCAGGGTATCATCTCCATCTGCTGGTTGGTTGTTGGCACAACATCAAAGAAGTGAACCAGAATGTTCACTGGTGAGTCAATACGTTAGGACCAGGACGACTGCCATGGACTCATGGATCTGAAGTTCAGTCAGCACCGTGACTACAGTGATTTAGCAGAAGATCCTTCAAGTCCCCAAAGCAGAGATGGGATTGGTTCCAGGATGTCCACCAACATCCTGTCTCTGGTTGTACCTTTTAGACCACTGTCAGTAGGTACCTTCCACCGCTACCTGACACACGAGCTTTACAGATCCAGTGATGCTCTGACTCAGCCATCCAGCCATGATGGTTTGTTACTGTGGTCTTGCCTGTTCATTTCTTAATGATCCAACACCTGTAAGAAGTGACTGATCACTTGTGGTTCAATAGTTCCCAGACCTTAATGTGTGTTGTTATTATGAAATCATCAGTGTTATTTACTTCCTGTGTGAGTGATATTAATGTTTTGGTTCACCAGTAAATTTGTGTTGTTGGAGACATGGTGTCTTCCCCTTCCTCAACCCTGTCTCCCAACAACTGTTTTAACCTCACTGTTCATGTTGCCCACTCTGACAGGAAGTTGACTTGTGTAGTCGATAGATGACGTTTTTATCAGCCTCATCTGTACATTGTGTTTGTGTTGCCACCCGATGCTGTGTCATGCTATGATTGCTAACTCTTCTTTATTCCTCAGGTCACCACCAGCATGGAACGAGGAGCTTCTGCTGAGCTGTGGCTTCATGCTGTGCAAAGGTCTCGTTGGCTCCATGGACCTGGTGTCGATCCATTTGGCCTCCAGGCAGCGCCTCTTCTCCTTCCTCTCCCTGGCCTGGGGCTTTGTGGCAGATGTTGATATTGAGAGTGAGAAGTACCGCCATGTCGGAGCTATCCGCTTCCTGATGGGCACCCTGGTGCGTCTGGCCACGCTCAGAGTCTATCAGGGCAGGTTGGCGTACCTTCCTGTTAAGGAGGCACCAAAACTTCCAAAAGGGAGCATCAAGGCGAACCACCCACCCTCCACTCCTCAGCACCCCTCACTCTGCTCCTCCCTTCCCTGTCGACTTATCCCCAACACCTCTCCAAACCAGAGCTCTCGCCACAATTGTAACAGCACAAACTCAAACTATAACACCATCACCAACTCCTCCATCAATGTCATCACCACCAAAAGACCTGAAACCAAGAATGACAACAAGACTAGACCCCCTGTGGACTCTCTGCTCCCTGGGCTGGACCAGCCAATCCCAGAGAGCTGGACAGTGGTCAAGGAGGAGGACTTTGTCTTGGTGCTGGCTATTTACCAGTCCCACCTGGCTGAGGACCTGTGGACAGTCCCTGGTGCAATGGCAGATGATGGGCTGATTCATCTGTACTACGTGACAGCAGGAATCTCCCGGCCCGCCCTCCTGCGCCTCTTCCTCGCCATGGAGAAGGGTGCCCACTTGGCGTGCGGCTGCCCCCACCTGGTGTATGAGAAAGTGAAGGCCCTGCGGCTGGAGCCTGTCTCTCCACAGGGCATGATCACTGTGGATGGAGAGATGGTGGAGTATGGACCTGTTCAGGCTCAAATCCACCCAGGACTGGCCAGACTCATATGTGGATGAACTTGGATTATCTTAATCTTTTTCTGGCTACAGAGCGTTCTAGTTTGGCCTTTTATACTCAGTGTCATGTTTTCGTATGTATGCTGTGTTTTCAGAAGTGCCAAAGACATTTTATCAGCCTCTGGAAATTACTCTATTTTTCTACAGAAACAACTTGTCTTATTTTTATGGACCCTACCTGCCCCCCACCCGTCCCCTCTTTCTCTCAATGTATGATTCAGGGTCAAAGCCATGGATGGTTGTTCTCGCTGCTGGCTGGTCCAGGCTTAGAGGGATGGGAAGGGATTGTGTGTAAGTGTGTGTGAGTGCATAAGAGAGAGAGACATCTTTATGTATGTTTGCGTGCATTCAAGTGTGTGTATGTGTGAGATTGTGCATGAGGAAGCTTAGGCGGTGCGGTGGCTGAGGAGTGCATTGTGCACTCTGCTGTCGGACCTCATAAGCATGGCACACGTGAAGAGAAGCACATTTTCCCGTCCGGGGGAGGCTGCCGGAGAAACCACGCCCCTTGTCCCACTGTACTACACCAGGCCGACAATCTCCCTCCTGGGCATTCTCCCCGACAGCATCGCCTCCCCCTCAGCCTCATGCAGAGGAGCTTTCTTACTGAGGAGATATAAATCCCCTGGAGATTTGACAGATCTTTAATCTCTGCATAGTTTATATGAAAAACTCGAATAATACCAGATATAAGCATCTGCACGCCGTGAACCCCCCTCCTCCTCCTCCTCCTCCTCCATCCCGTGTGTGCAAACTTCTGCCAGCTGATAATGCATGAAGTGCATGGCGAGGCTGACAGCAACCTGGCCAGCTGGGGTTACACCTCCACCACCGGCCGATCCATTTCCCGTCCTGTCCTCCTTTCATCTGCAACCATCATTAAACTGTAGAAACTGCCTCCGCTCGCGCCAACACACACTTTCTTTTCCCCATCCCCCCCACTCCTCTCATGCACAGATCCTCACACACATACACACACACACATTCCCTTGCATCTCTGCAGCACTTAGTGAGGGGGAGGGGCGCGGTCTGCTACTGTGCATATGATCCCCTCTCCTCTTGCCATCTTAAGATTGTACTCCCTCTCCCTCCCTTGGTTAACAAGCCATCAGCACCTAATGTGTCCTTAATATGAAGCTTTACATCTGTAAGAGCGTGCTAAATCTTTTTTTTTTTTTTAATTGTATGAAAGCTTTTAAGGGGGTTTCAAACACGTACTAGACTGGTTGAAGCACACTAAAGTGGAGGAAGTAGGTTTTCATGCTGGGTCAGTCAGCGTTGCATATTGAGGGGCGTGCGATCAATGTGAGCTAGAGGGAGTCAAGTGCTTTGCTCCACTGTGTGGCCTTTTCGCTGGCTGTCGGTGCTGTGGTGATGAGCATTAGTGCACTGGAGCAGAGGAGAGTGCAAATGTTAGCATTATCATCAGTGCCCCCTCCACACTCTTACACACACACACACACGTAAACACACACACTCTCTCTCGCTTTCACATACACACAAGTTTATTTCAGGTCACGATGGCCGCACCAGAACCGGTACGCAGCAGAGGATTATCATCACATTTAAACAGTGAGCTGTCTTTCCTGACCTTCAAACCAAATCATATTCTTAGATTATATTTAAGAGAGGAAAAAAAAAAAAGAGGAGATCTTACTGTATGAAAGCTGAGGCATCCGCTAGAAAATAAATCACCTCTCATGCTGAAAGTGAAAAACTCGAATGTTGACAGGCTTCAAAGAAGTGCTGATTATCAGCTTTTTTAAGGTTTTGATGAATACATTACTGTCATCCTACATTCAATGCAATGAGCTGATAGCGCACATCATTTTCTGCTGCTTTTTCTGGAGCTTGTGGACGACGACCGCAAGTGACCGTCTTCTACTGGGAGGAGCACAAATATCATTTTTTAACATGATGCAAACAAACAAAAGGGTTTTTCTTTTTCTTTTGAGGAACTGTACAGAAATTATTGGGGTTCGGAGAGACGCCTGGAGTCGACTCTTTCATCTTAAAACAATCACGCAGCTTTTAACCACAATGAAACTGACTGTGGTGTGATGTATGTGGTGTCATATAGCACAAAAACTATAGATGTTTTACACCTGATCCCAGATCTACAATCTGAACTGATCAAAGGAATATGATATACAGGGTGTCCCTAAAGTGCCTTTATGATTTAAAAATATATTACAAAGCCAATTGATAAGATATCTTAATCAGATTAGTTCTATGTACTCAGTAGATATGAAAGTTTTTAATCACATTGCATTTGTGCATTTCAGACACCCTGTTGATGAAAGATCATTAACAGGCCCAACTCTCCTATGGGCTCCTATTGCTGCCCATAGAAGAGTTAACAGTACCTCTTTCATCAACAGGGTACCTGAAATACACAATTTCCTTTGTAATATATTTTTTTAAACTGTAAAGGGACTTTAGGGACACACTGTATTGCCTGAATATGCATTTTCTGTTCATGTCTAATCACTAATAACTACACATAGAGATCACATACCATTGTGCTTCTTATTTTTATATATTGGAAATGGATTACTATTACTATTACTTCTGCAAGTTACATTTACAAGTGAAGAATAATGTGACAGAAGCTACAAAGCAGTCAGAGAGCACAAACCTCCATCAAGACATAATCCAGCTGTAGTGATGCTTTAGACTGAACACTGTCGCCCTCTTGTGGTGATGGAGCAACACCTGTGAAAACATTAACTAATAATAACAGAAAAATTATACAGGATCCCTTCCTCTGATCTTGCCCAAAATGTAATCGTTCATTTTTCAGGTGATACTCTCTAATATTTCTATATTAAAATAATATATTTGATATTGTCAACAAGCAAAAAAAAACGTGCAGATAAAACCATAACCTGATGATGCATCAACCATCCCCCTTTTCCAGACCCCGTATCTCCTGAATAATTTTTGTACAGTCCCTTAATGAACTGTAATGTACTTGAAGTGGGCCTGTCTTATCATGTAAATGTGGGTTTCCATCTTCACTGCAGTGCCGATTTTTGCCTATTACTTGATTTTTACATTCTGATACATTTGCATATTCTGTCCAACATACTGTACTTGCTACCTACTGTACCCTCAGTGAAGTTATCCAGGTGCTTTGAATGCATTATCATGTCCCGCAGGCTGCAGTCCAGCAACTGCAGCTGCCCACATGCACTGTTCATTACTAAATGTATAAAGTACATCTCATCAAGGGAAGAGATGAGCTATGCAAACGGCCTTGTCATGGCTGCAGATATTTAGAGTGAGGGGTCCCTCTGCTGGACCGTCACTGAAGATGGAGTGAAGGTTTTTATGTTTATACAATGCAATCTCTCTAAAACTGCCACCTGTTTCCTGCTTTTTATATTTACAGTGATAATGGATGGATTAGGCTCAGCTGCAGACGACATCGCAAACATCCAGCTTATTGTAATTCATCAGAGAAATTTACTTGATACCTGCGTAGAAACATGGCTGCAAATAATAATAAACAATGTCGACATCTTGGTGTGAGGCGTTGTTACACTACTGTTAACTTATTGGTACGATACTGTTGTACTCCACCGGCTGCTTTAATGTAACAGCAGCTTTTTTTTTATTTTTATCAAACACAATATTTGTCATTATTGTTCTGACATGTTATGAATGATTTCGGAAAGCTGTGTCACAGACTATAAACTGACATTTTACAGATGTCATTATGAGAAGCCCAGTGATGTTTTTAGGAATCAGATCATGTTATGTTTTCTGTACCATGTAGACTTAACTCTTTGAAAACGTATGTCTTTGCTGTTGTATCCACACTTATCAAAAGCCTGACATGATTTACAGATAGGTGGTGAATGTTTTACTCTTTTTTATTTGTTTTATGTGGTGATATAAATTGGATTTCAGTGCAGTAGATCTATTGATCCACATGGTGTGGTTGAATGTGTTATGCTATTCGTGTGAGTAACAAAAGAAGAAGAAGAAGATACCGTCTTGTAAACTGTGTGCCACGTATTAGCAGCTTTTCACTTTAAGTGAAAATAAGGAAAGCCGTTTCTCGAGAAAGTGCCTTAGTCGTTTCTGAAGACAGCAGTGAGGTGGTGCACAGGAAATAAAACACACATGAGAAACTAATTCTTTAGCACATGAAATCACATTTTAGCTTTAAGGAGGACAGATACAGTGAGAAGGCTTCAGGCTCTGATCTGCACAAACACAAAGAGTTAATGTGTAAGGTTCAAATGTCCATATATAAGGTGGTTGTTACTACATTCATTGGATTGGCTGGTGACAACCAGGTGTTCATCATCTCCTTTTATTTTCTTGTTTCTTGTTTATAGTTTTTTAAAGACCAATAAACATATTCATATAGAAAAAATGCTTCTTGTTTTTCTCTCGAAATAATTTAATAGGTATGTAAGATTATTTAGTCACATTGATTATTAATATGATGGGTGGACAAAAATGTGGAGCTTGAGTCACTTAAAGTAAGTTTCATCAATATTAAGAAAATCGGATACTTAAGAACATCAAAAAACATAAGAACACATGTAATATGGATTTTGCCTCCTTGAAAATGTTTATATGAATAGAAAGAGAGCTGAAAACATAACTTTAACTTATTTAACTTATTTTTAACTTTTACTTTTTATTTTATTTTATTAACATTCGGGAATAAAGCTGTGGTATAAGATTTTTTTTATAGCCTAGTTTATGGAAACAAAAGTCTTGATGCTGCTACATGTGAATAAATAAGTACAGCCAGTGGTGTAGTCTACGTGATACAGGTATACGCCCTATACATACTGGAAAAGGTCCAGAATTTCCGTATAACCACTGAAAAATGCGCAAAGATGCATCAGCATGGTTTTGTGACATAACTTTCACTTTCCCGTTCATTTTCTGTGTTACGAAGCGGCCATTTTTGGACCATATGGCGCTTTTCCACTGCTACCTCCTCGCCTTTCGAAATGAGTTGTTTTCAAGTTCGAGCCTGGTTAAAAATGTGCTCTGATGTTTTCGGAGAGATGAGCTCTAGTTAAAACCTCCGTCAGCTGTTCGACCGACCGGGTGGTCAGAGTCATAGAGATTATACAGTCTATGGTCAGAGCTCACGTTTTTTTTCAGCTGCCGTTTTAAAATAAAATTTTAATGTTGCAGTAAAGCGCTGTTATTGTACATTGAACCGATCTATTTAGTGTTTTCCCCACATAGTAGAAACTTGTTATGCTGACTATAACCAGGCAGACTGTTGAGGGTACAAATGTGTCCCTGCTGTCATTGCCTCATCACTGTGCAGCAACATTTTTTAAGTAAAAACAACTCATTTCTCACCTGAAACACTCTTCAAGCTGCTTTCTGTGACGTCACAACAGTAGAACTCTGAGGATTACTTCATCAACTGAACTTACCTCCTTCACCTGATGGTAAGGGACTGTTTTCTGTATTGGAAACGCAACCGAGGCAAGGCAGGCGAGTCGAGTCGATGCGTGGCAATGTTGATTAGCAGTGACGTTGTGGCACCCACGAGATGATAACTTGACTTGGTACAGCGATAGTACCAAATGAGACAGTGTCAGTGTTTCAGTAAACCTGCTGCTGCCCTGTTACTGCTGCTGCTTTGTGGACATTACAGCTGCAGCTAACGCTAGCTTTAGGGAGCCTGATGACTGAAGAGAGTTTGTGCAGGACTGTTTACATTTTTCTACTGATGTTGTAATGATACAAAGCTGGCTAAAAGTCAGTTACTTTGTGTTGTTTACATGATTTTTTGCACTTGATTGCTGAAATTTTATTTATACAAGTATATTGTTATTTATTCATTAATTTTTCTTTATTGGAAACTTATTTGTCTTGTCACTGGCTGTTCACTGGTTAATTAATGTCCAGCTGTTAATGACTGTTATACACCTTGTATTGCTTACAATATATTTACATCTAGATAATACATAACCAGTCTTTCATGATCTCAATTATGTGTGGGTACATACTTTATGCATTAATGAGCGTGGTGGTTCTTATGTGGGGCTGTTTTAGAGCAGCTACTGCTCTGGGAGGGGTGGTGTGGGCCAGATGTTGCTCCAGGATGGGGGTGTAAGAGGCTGGGATTGAAAAAATCAGAGTATACCCACTACAATAAACTAGACTACACCACAGCCCATGTAAATTTTTGGCTTTTTGACATATTAAAACAAACATTAGAAAGTCATTGTAAAATTGATTTGAAATGAAGGAGATAAATGACATAAAAATGACTTTTTGTACTAAATGGAGGAGAACCTCAACTATTTTCAGACCTTCAAAGTCATAAAATTTAAAATCAGTGTGTCCAGATTACAGTTTAGCATTAGAAGAGCTCTCTTAGGCTTGGCCCGCGAGTCTGGCAAGGGATTTAAATAGATCTCCACATAATCTAAAATAAATGATCCTGCTGTAAAATATTATATAAAGATGATTTGGAGTGGTGGTTTGTGAAGGACTGGCTGCTAAAGCAAGTTTAGACAAAGAGTAGACTGTTGCAAATAGAAATGTCCAAGAACCCCAAAAGTTTTATCACAAGATCTGCAGGTAGCTCCTCATAGAGACTGTGAAGCATGGCGGTGAAAGGGTTGGAGTTGCTCTGCTGCCTTAAGGACTCACAGTCAATGATTCAACATCATATCAACCAGTGATAGAAGATAATGTGAGGCCATCTGTCTGACAGGAGTGGACCTTTCCACAGGATAATGAGCCTGAGCAGACAAACATATTCACCAAGGAAAAGCTCAGAAAGAAGAAATGAAGATTATGGATTGTGACCTAGTCAAAGCCCCAGATCTGAATGTTATGCATGGATTTAAAATGGGCAGAACAACCCTTAAACATTTCCCATGAACATGAATAACAATTATACTAAACACATACAAGATACATACAAGGTGTTTGTATTTTTGTTAAAAGTATGACTGAAATTGTACTGAATGATTTAATTATTTAATGGGTTAATAAACAGAAAAAAACAACAATTTCAAATAATTGTTTTTCATCTAACTTTGAAAGGAGTCTTTTAAAAAAGATGACTTAAGGACTAAGTAAGTGGCAACATGCTGTAAAGTGGAATCCAGTATTGTTATACATTTTCAGACACAGTGGTTGACAGTGATTGAGAGCTGTGTGAATCGTAACAGCACAAATTATGTAAAAAAAAGATCAGGTCAGAGGTCATGGAGGTGACCTCTGACCTGATGAAAATGTAAATAACTCACAGGTGGAGCTAAGAAATCAAATAAAATGTCTATAAATAGAAGGTAGTGATCACAGTGGTGCACCTCACCTCTTCTACCAGCAGAGGGAGACAGACGCTGTGTCTTGAATCAAACTTAAACTACCAGCTCGCCCTACACTACCTCTACTTTGCAAAAATAGTTTATGATGTAAAATCAATAAATGAATACATAAATAAATAAACAAATAAATAAAATTCCACTATATGGTCACTATAAGAATATATAAGTTATATTTAAGTGCATCTAATAAACTGATGACTGAATGTGAACTAATGACCAGAGTGAAACTTTAGCACCTGCAGATGGCAATGCAGTTTAAGTAGTAACAGTTGTATATGTGGGGCTGAGGAATAGAGATCTGTGTGTGTGTGTGTGTGTGTGTGTGTGTGTATACCCTGTAGCGACCCCGAGCAGGTGTTAGAAAGGCTGCAGAAGCATTGTTCCACAGGAAGCCACAGATCATTGTTGTGTGTCCTGTGTTTGTCTCGGCTGCGTCGCTCTGTGTGTGGGACTCCTGACAGCCACAAACACCCAGACACAGCCTCGGAGGAAGGTCACCCTAAAGCTTTAAGGCTGAAAATATACAAGTCTTACAGAGCACACATGCAAACGTTTAACACATACAGTACAGCTTCAGCATGATTTTTTTTTATGCCTTGACCTCCAGCCCCACAGATCTCAGAATAATCGTTTAAGTCCAATGAATGAGGATATAATAAAAAAAAGTATTTTTTTTAAAGACAGAATACTTGGATAAAATCAATGACTCATCTCAGCTCCTGCAGATATGGTTTTACCCTCGTCTTGAGGTATAGGGCAGTAAAAACCCTTCTTACTGCTCCTCTGAGCTTCTGTGGAAAATCTTAAAATGACCTCTCAGATATTGCACTGCAGTCACACTGTGAAGAAATTTGTGCTCGTGATGTATATTCCCACCTGCACAACAAGTCGTCTCTTGCACCCAATTGCAAAGGTTGAATATGTTGCTCAAGGGCTTGATAGAAATTGTAAAGGGCGGGGATTTACCTTTACCACCTGGACTTAAAACAGACACCCAGCCAGGATGGGAGTGATGCAAATTTGGTTAACTGAGATTTCAGGTGCACTAGTTGCCTGCAAACATGAGCTAAATCAGTTTAGTGGAATTAACTGTATTTCGCTTGGCACTTTACAAAGTCTCTCCCTCTATCTATACCTTTAATTTTGTTCCCTCCCCTCTCTCCTCTTTTTCTTAACCTCCTCTGACAGGTTTAATTAGCTGTCACTCTGACAATCAGCTGCATGCCAGAGCAGGGAGTGGGCGCCCAGAGGAGGATGGTGTGTGTGACCCTCCCTGCTGCTTGTAGCCTTAACACAACTAAAATCAGGATTCTCAGTCTAGTTTGTTTCCTCGTCTCCCTGATTGGTTGCAGGGCAGTTTGTGGGGCACTGATGTGAAACTGTGACTGAAATATTATCATCATATCACATGGACGATGGCGTGGAGACATCAGATATAAAAACCTGATGTATAATCCACCATGGACGTATGCTTGATGAAGCAAAAATGACACAAATTTAAGCTCAAAAATACAAAATAATTTTTTTAATTTGACCCAAGGTTCAATGAACACACGTCACAGCAAGAAGGTTCTGGGTTTGAATCCCAGCTCGGGTCTTTCTGTGAACAGTTTGAATGTTGTGCCCGTGCTAAAAAATGATTTAAAAAAAAATTGACTGTGCATTTCTTGAAGAAATCTCCCATTTTTGTTCTGCCTCTTGTTATTGTGGAAACATTAAGCAGCAGCAGTGTAACACAGAGGCCAGTAAAGTGACTGTAAACAGCACAGAGGGCAGAGAAGCAGTAATGACTAAATGTCCATCAGCTTTGAGTGGCCAGGCTCCAATTAAGGTTACCATGGCGACGGTACCTGTAATGTTCTCCAAAAGTCGGACGGAGACTTTGCAATTTTGTGCTCTGAGTGTGAAGACTGTTGAAAATACAGCAAATTATTTGTGGTCTGGCTCGAGATTGCAAAGCATCTGGTGCAAAAACGACGAAAAATTTTGGTAAAGTTTTGGTGGAAAAAAATATGCTATGCTAGGTAGTGTGAAAAAGAGTATTGTCACAGCAGGTGTTGTGAAATACTTTGGCTCCACTTTAGAAAAAAAAGGTTTGAAAAGAAAGAAAACAGAGAAATAAACCACTTAAGATAAAACAGAAAAACTGTAAAGTGTATACGATGAATATAAATAAATGGCCTCTGTGGACAGGGCAGGTGGAGCTCAAAATTGAGGCCAGTGAACAAGTGTAAAAAGGTGTAATACCCTCACTGGCCACTAGAGGCTGGCTCCAAAAGACTGGCTCCAACTGACTTCAATTCATAAACCGTCATTCTTCTTCTGAGTGTTCTGGTGGTCCATCTCAAAAAAGATATTAGGATATTAGGCTTCAAAAAGAGGAAGATTTAGGGGCGTGGTTAGCTTGATCGACAGGTCTGGTCTCACTCACATTGGACAGTGACCTCAGGTTCAAGGCCAGATCCACCTCCTCACTCCTCCTGTCATATCTGCTCCCTGCCAAGTCCACAAACCAACGAGTGACATCATGCTTGCTCCATCCATTTCTATAAAGAGTTTACGGATAAAACCATCTCCAGTGGTCCTTTTGATGGGTAACCATGACCTGGAGAATCTTCTCAGATGTCCAACACTGTAGTGTCCAGTTGTCCTAAAAGCAGCTGTATGTCCAGTCTGCAAATTTCACTGCTCATGTGGATATTTTTAGTTGCAAATGTAACGAGTTTCAGCCCAAAAAAAGCTGTAAAAACCCTGGTGTAGATAATCTTACAGGACCAAATGACAGACACAGCAACCAAGTGGTGAACATTTCAACCATTATCAAACAGCACTTACCAGCAACAGAGCACAATAAAAATGGTCAATAGCTTGACAGCAGGAAGCTTCTGTGGGGGTTTCCCAGGTGCTCTGGTTTCTTACCATCCAAAGACAAACAGGCTGGATGAAGTGATCATCCTGATTATGAATCAGGGGAGAAGTGTGTAAATGTCTAGTGTGTTAGTTCCTCTTGCATGATGTCAGCTGTTCCTTAGAATAACACAACAACAATAAAGACAGAACCTGAAGTGCCTTTCAAAAGGTGCCAGCTAACCCCGAGCTGTTTCTTACAGGAGGGGCCGAGGCTTTGACTTTCACAACCATGAGACTATCATCCTCTGCTTTGCTTTTTCCTGACTTGTTGGAAAACCAGCACAACAAAGCAAATAATGGTGAGAGATTTAGTGGATTAAATTCAATTATAACCCGTGTCAGGCTCATGAAATTCAACCTGCAGACTTTATATTCACTGCCAACTGGTAACTGCTCACCTGCTGAACATTGGCTTCATTTTTGAGACCTGATCTCAATCATTTTAATTTGTTTTGACTAGGGCTGTCAAAATTAATGCATTAACATGGATTAATCCATCATCATGATTAATCTGATTAATAATTTTAATGCAATTAATCCATCTGCTGCACAGAGTGACTCTGAATGTCTCTGGCAACACATTTCGGGCAGTTTGTCCAAGTGGAGTTGCCATCATTCGTGCACAAATAGGCAGTTAATCCTGTGGTGACAGGCAGCAGAACCAACCAATAAAAATGAAAGATGTTAAACAGGAAGTTGTCCTTCTCTGTAGGAAATTTGAGTACAAAAAAAATCAAGACAGAATAGTTGACTGACACTCTGCAGGAAGTTTTATTTTCACTGAAGCACTTTAAGCTTAAAATACCACATGAAGCATTCATTATACTGCTAGCACTTCCAGCATCACCCAGCTTGCGACAAAACACCCTTGAAAAGTAATGTTTAATCACGATTACCATATTTTCTGGACTATTGAGCGCACCTGTCTATAAGCCGCTATTGAATTTATTCAAACAGTTTCATGTGGTCCACTCTGACCGGGTCTGATGTGACGAGCCTAAATGTATCGGCGGCACAGAGCTTGCTAGCTTGTAAAATGCTAACAAGCTTCGTGCCGTCGATACATGAGACACACCGGTGTTCAAGCAGCAGGGTTCAAAGAGTCGGAAAAAAGTAGCGCCTTATAGTCCGGAAAATACGGTAATCTAAATCAATCAAAGCAGTAGATTTTATCGGCTTGTATCTTTTATTGTAGTAAAGAAAGTAGAAGAAACATTGTCA
>OOFC01018098.1:59158-70630 GCA_900323345.1 Pseudochromis fuscus
CCGGCGTCCTGCTGGGGGACTCGCTGAGCTTTGGAGGGAGACTGCAAAAGCTACAGAAACACAGAGGAGACATATGACTGAGGGTTATTACAACACTTCAGCAAACTCCAGTTCCTCATATTTATTCTATTAGTGTGTGTGTGCAACTTATTCATAATGCAGTGCAAAATTCTTACACTCACAAATGCATTACCAAGTGACATAAAAGCTCTGTTGCAAGTCGAATCGAGGTACTTGGGTGCAAATGTGGAGCGTTTTATTGTCACTTCTGTTAATATTACATGACTGAACTGAGTTAAAACGGGCCAACAACACCTCGCTGACGTGAACAGACTATTGTTAGATAAAAGACGGCGGACTCAGGGCAACAGCAAGTGAGTTAAACGCCAATAAATGTGAAACTATCAATCTTTTACCGATCCATGAATATTGCAACAGCGTGGACGCACGTGGCGCTTCAGTAAAAGAATGTCACTTTAATTCACATTCAGTCTCCTTGTTCAATAATGAACAAGCGTCGTGTTTCAGCTTAGTGATGCTCTGCTGGTGCTTAATCAACAGACCTACGCACACACACACACACTGCGTACACACCGAGGGAGTGGGAGAGATGGTAAGTTATACAGTAAAGCTTAATAAAATTTCAATTTAATTACACATACTAATCAAAATCATGTCACGTTAACGAAACATGATCGGATTTAAAACACTGCTGTTAAAGTACAAAATAACAATGGACACTGAGTTAAATGTTGTTGTTATGTTTTGAATCTGCTTCCAGGACCCAAGCAGAGACTCACCGGTCTGTGGTCCAGACATATCAAACATGTATGAATGTGTCACAGTGAATGAGGTGAATTATACCGAATGTAAAGATGAAACATTTGTGTCCTTGCTGTTCGTACCTTCTGTATCTCAGCCTCTCTGGTTGACTGGAGATTGTCTCTCCTCTCTGCTCCGCTGGGTCTTAGAGCCCGGTTCAGTGCCTTCTCCCTCCACGAGAACCCTTTGTCTGCTCTCTCCGCCACAGTCTCTGCTTTGAGGTCACTTGTGGACCATCTCTTTGACTCTGTTCCCTCATTCGTCAATTCTCCTGCAGTCACTCCTCCATCACTGAGTTTATCTGCTGCTGACTGGTTCACCACCCTCTTTCTCTTAGGAACCTGGAGTTCTTTCTTTTCTGCTGTTTCTGTTGTTTGTTTCAAGTGGTCCACTGTTTTACTCTCCGTGACACTGTCCTGCCTCTCTGTCTTCTGGGATTCTTGCTCTGAAACACTCACTTTTCTCCCTTTTCCATCTTCTTCTTGGCTTTCTTTCATTTCTTCATTTGCAGTGAGCTCCCCCTCTCTCATTTTCACTTTCTTCCCAAGTGAAGAAGAAGAGGAGACTCCAGCAGGCCCAGACAAGGTACTCCTGGATGCAGTGCCTAATTGAGAAGCACCAGGGGTATAATTAATGAGTCCAGGACTGGTTCCAGGGCTGGCAGCCTTAGGAGTACTTGTGAGAGTAAAGCTGACATGATCCTCCATCAATCCGTGGTTGAGATAACCCACGTGGTCAAAGACAGGATCATTGAGAGGAGAGTCACTACATTCAAAATACTCCTCAGAGGTGGTGGAGACAGCTGAAACATACCCGTCTGGTGTAGGCGTTCGAAAGTCTGGCGTGTACGATCGAGGGTCCGGCGTGGTTGCTCGTGAGTCAGAGGTGGGCGTGCGTGGGAGAAACCCATCGGGAGTCGGGGTGCGTGCGAGAGCTGTGAGTAACCGCGACTCTCGCTCGGGGGTTGGTGGTGAACGCAGGTCTGGCACATGCGAGTCCGAGAGGTGTAGATGCAGGCCTCCTCGAGATTTGGGAGTTTGTTCTTGAAAGGTGCTGTTGTGTTTTGCGGTGTTTAGCGGACTGTCTGCAGGGTGTGCTGCCGGGAAGCGTGGTGGCTTGCCTTGCTGACCGTGTGTGTCTGCGGCAGATGTGCATGTGCTATCGGCAGCAGTGTCTTTGGATACGTGCGAATTGTGCGAGGTAGAAACAGACGTGCGTATTGGAGCTTTTAAAGAGTCCACATCGTCTAACAGACCTATATCCTCTGGAGTCAGTTTATAATATGATATCCTCTGGGGTTCATGTGCTTTTGCAAGGTATTGTTTGTGTGGTGTAACACTTTCGTCTTTTTCATTTGATACAGTTAGCTTTTTTTCTGGGGTGTCCGTCTGTGATGTGGCTACACCATCTGTCTCTGTCTTTGGGATTATCCTGCTGTCTCCTGATGACAACGTCTTGGGACCAACATCTTTAGGAATTATTTTGTGAGTATCCTCACTAGTTTGCTTTGGCGCATCACTAATCAAAACATCTGACGGGGTTTGTAGTTTGGCTTCGGGGACCGACTGCTCTCCTGCTCTGCCATATCGTCCATCTGCATCTTTACCCTTTGTCTCATGGGAAGTCACACTCGGTTTTTGCTGCGAAGCTTCTTTGGGACTTCCTGTGTCCTTTGTGTCCCTTTGTGCTGTCGTTTTGCTGGCACTGTTGTCCTGCACTTCTGGAACAGTTTCAGCCTCTTTTGCCGGAGCCTCCACACCGGGTTCGCTGTCGGCCACCAGTCGCCCCTCTCTGATCTCGAGCCTCTTGACAACAGAGATCGTTGGCAGTTTCTCGTCATTGCTGATGCTGCTGTCTTTGATGACCAGCTGGCAAGTACGACGTTTTGGGACGGGAGGAGCTGAGGTTAACGAGGAGGATTCAGAAGATGAGGAAGAGGGGAGAGTAGGATTCAACGTGGTGTTAGAAGAGTTAGAAAGGGAGGAGGAAGTACTGGTGGAGGAAACAGAAACACAAGCACTAGTGGTGGTTGTTGTTGTTGTTGAGTGCGGTGTTGTGATGCCAATGTGGTTACTGTCAGAAAGAAAGGTGGGCACCATGGCCAAAGCAGATGAGGTGGAAATGTGGTTGCGACCATTTGGACTCTGGATGTTAGGAGTCATTTTAGAAGAGATTTCCTGTTTCTTGTGAACTTCCTGTGTGTGTGAATGTGTAGCTGATAACACCGTCTTTTCTTTGGTGTTTTGTTCTGTGTTGGATTTTGAGTCAGTGGGGTCTGGAAGTTGGGAGTTTTGCGTACTGTTCGACTCCATGGTGTGTGTCCTGTACACAACAGCACGTCGTGTGTTTAAACCAGTCAAAGTTTCCACTGCCTTTTTAGTATCTAGGTGGGAGTCTGGCTTCGGACTGTTCGCAGAGACGGTTTGTGTTGTGTGGGAGTCATTGTCTCTGTTGGGTGCTTTGCTGCTGGATTGGGGAAGTGTATGTGCGCTGAGGGGAGGTGCAGTGTTCCCTGCTTTATAGTTGGTGGCTGTGTTTGAAGACAGTTTGTTCTCAGTGTTGTTAATCTTACTAGTGTTCCTGTCAGGCTCAGACTTTTGTCCAGATGCAGGTAATTTCTGTCCAGGTGTGTTTTCTTTATTTTTAACGTCAGCACGAGCTACGCTGACTTGTGCTGGCTGTGCTTTGTCAACCGTCACCTCTTTAGCCTTGGTTTTAGTCAGTGCTGGTTGGTATTTATTCATATCCCAGTGGTTAACAGTGAGCTGTCTGGGCTTGGCAACCTCTGGCAAGATTTCCTTTGGCTGGTTGAAAGGGCTGCTGAACCTGATGGCCTGGCTCGTCTCAAACAACTCAGAGCGCTGCAGGTGGACTTGAGTCGGTTTTTTAGCATCCCGAATGTTAATGAATCCTATTACATCACTGGGGGGGTCGGGTTCTGGCCAGGTGGGCAGGTAGTCCATTAAGTATGCTTTTTGTAGATCCACAAGTCCAGGATGGAGGGGCGGACCCTCTTGTACATCCTCTTTACTAGCCCTCCTTCGCCTCTTTTTCTTAGGTTTTTCTGAAATTTCAGGTTCTTTGTGGGTGTCACAGCCAACAGAGGTGGTGGGGCTGGGGTTGCTCAGAGCAACCAAGGCGTATTTGGCGCTGTAGATTTTCCTTGCAACAGCAGCAGAAGGGGGCGTTACAGCCACCTGCTGCGGGACGGGTTCCGGCTCAGGCTCAGGGTCCATGGTGACCTCCTGAAAGTCAACAGAAGTGGAGGTCGAGTAAAGGGTGCGGAACAGGTGGTCGAAGCCGCCCACAGCCTGGCCTGTAACCACGGTGATGAGGTTTCTATCCAACCGCGAGGACATCCAAGTGAAACTACGCAAAACAAAAGTAAACACAAAGTTAGACTAGTGTGCACCAACACATTACAAAACAAACAGCTCTGCAGTGCAAATATACTTAGGGCCAAGTAAGGAGCAATAACAACAGTAGGCAGAGGGATCCTGGTATCATCTTTACTGCTCACTCTACTTACAGCTGGGACAGTAATATCTTTGCTGTTGCTTTGAATCTGTGTGTTTTCTGGGTTTTTTTTTTTTTATTATTATTATTCAAACAAAAATCCCAAATTAGAAATTAAAAAAAACAAGTACATATTTCTTTCTGGGTTTTTTTATTTTGTTTTTTACAATTGTTTTAATGATGAATTCTAAAAATAGAAAATGAAAAAAGGAAAATAGCATGAATTTGATTTTACATTTATTTTGTTCCATTTGAGAGACCAGAAAGCTTCTGATCTTACCTGCATTGCATCTGAACTTACAGCAAATATCCTGGTGCGATGCTGCTACCTACCATATTTTCTGGACTATAAGCCGCTACGTTTTTCCGACGCTTTGAATATAAACACCGGTGTGGCTCGTGTATCGGTGGCACGAATCTCATTGGGTTTTTACAAGCTAGCAAGCTCCGTGCCGTCCATACATTTAGCATCGTCACATCAGACCCGGTCAGAGTGGACCACATGAAACTATTCAAATAAATTCAATAGCGGCTTATAGACAGGTGCGCTCAATAGTCTGGAAAATACGGTAATTCTTTTGAAAAATGAGCTTTTTGGAAAATATGTTTGGAAAATTCAAACTTGGATTTTTTTTTTTTTTGGACACTGTACTCCAGTGAAGTTGAAATGCTGACTTTCAAGCTTTTAAGGTGTTTAGATTACAAAGAAGAAATAAAGCTTCAGCTGAAAATGTCTATGGTTCAGTGTTAGTCATTTACAACTTGAAATTGAGGAACTAGTTTGTGTATAATGAGGCCAAAATTTCTACACTCTCCTCTCATCTGATGTGACAGTTCACAGACTCAAATTAACATCAAGTGCTAAGCCAAAGCTAAATGTGTTATCGTCTAGTCACTTAGGAGCAGCATTGATTTGTCTTTACATTGGATACTATTACAACCTGTTTGTCTACTATGTAAAGAATGTTCCTGAAGATTAAAGGGCAGTACGTTCAGACCTCCTCATGCTAAATCACAGAAACAAAAGCAGGTGTGGCACACGCAGATAATCTGTCTCTCACAGTCTTCTTCTTTCAGCCTGCACATGTAATGCATACTGACCTGTATGACCCAGACACGGCTTTGTCTCCATCAACGAACATGAATCTGTGTCCCATTCGTCCTCTGACTCTGGTGCTGAAGCGGGTGTAAAACTCTGTTCCCCCCATGCAGCGCACACGGAGATGCTGAAACACACACAGAGTAAAGACATTAAACCTCCTACAGATCCAGAGCTACCTTTATAATCTGTGACCTGCATAATGTGAGTCTGCAAAAACAACAACAATTTCCTAATCATGCAGCAGTGAGACATTTAATATTGCAACTAAACTGGAAAGTTAACCGCAAATCATGATGACAACAAATATTCATAGATACAAGGAAACAAAAGTTATTCTGAGGAGTTTATGAGGTCACCTTATCTTTCTCTTTCAAGATTAACTGACTTATTGGTGATGAGGGTGTATGTAAATAAAAACATGCAATAAACTTCTGTATGGCCTCTCCTTAATGTAAAAAAATATGAATAATTACTGAAATAAAAGCTATTATTGAAAACATAACTAACCATATAAATTTAGGTCACATCTATCTGTATGAACCTGAAGTTGAAGCAAATTACAGACTTTTTGTAACCCACAATTGCTCATTAAACATATTAGCACTGATAATAATAATCTCCATAGCCATAAATTATCACCCTCAATTTAAAGTAATTGCTCTAATTTTTGAAACTTCTGAGTAATTACATGTATTACATCCAGTGGAAGCCCTGTGATTAAATATTACAAAGCCAACAACATGTGATCTTTGTCTAGTCTTGACTGGATCTGATGACTGTGTTTGACACTGCAGACCATGATGTTGGAGATGCTTTCGACCATGTTTTGTCAGCCTTTGTTGGAACCTATTCAGCTCACTGGGGTGTGGGGCACACAGGATGTTTACTGCAAAACAATACATCTGTGTCATGCTTCCCTCATATTAAGATCTGGTATCCCACACAGGTCCATTCTGGGGCCACTTGTTTTTGATCCCTGCATAATTTTCCATCCTCTATTTTTTCAGTTGCATCGTGAGGGCTGCTCACCAAGCCTTTGTTTACCACTCCTTTACACGTGTATAGTGTCTTTGTTGCTTAGTGTTTTATTACAGAGATACAAACATAGCCACTTTAACAGGTCCAAGTGTGACGACGCTATTGCTGTGCGGCAATAAATTCAATGAGCTGCAGCGCTAACATTTAACTAACAATCATGATAAGTGAGTGGTACAATTATAGTCGTAAATGACTGTTACAGCGTTTCAGATAACAGACTGCACATGAAAGGTATCTTGAGTTGAACACTATCAAGTCTTTCTCAGTTCTCTGACTCTCGTCTATATTATTTACTTTTTTCTTTGAACCTCCCAGAGCTAAGTGTAGCAAATATTAATATGAGTGTCCTTCAGTATACTAATTAACCTCAAGAGTACAGAAAACTGCATTTCAATGCGGCATCTCACAAACAATACATTTTTAATTTCTTCACAGACATGCATGCCTTGTAGAAAGGCTCCCCCACATTCACAGATACAGTATTTCATCTTCTGTTTGCTGGATTTCGAAGGACACATTATTAATTGAGGCCTTCAGTAACTCATGGTCCAAAATTGTGTATTGATGTACTTGTACTGGATGTGAAAAAACCCATCCAGTAATTAAATCATAATCAGAAGGTGTCTGGTTGATCCTCAATATTTGGCTCACGCATATATAAACTCTACAAGGTGTTAGTAATAGATTGCTACCGTTGTCACCTTCCTATTAACACAGCTATAAAGATTTTATTTGAATATGTTCACTTGAGTCAGCATGGCACACTAGTATTTTGGAGGCTGTGACTTTAAACTTTAATCATCTCATTTGGGGAGATTTCAGCTCAGCCTTTAGACCCTTTGTGAGGGGGGGGCAGGTGCGGGATTCAGATACAATCCAAACATTATATAACCAGTTGTCTTGATGCAGCAGATTATTTCTGGCATGTCTCGCAGTAGAAACACTCGTTTTCCTCCTTCCTTTGGTCCCGCCCATAACTTTCTCCTTCCCTCTGTGCATTCCTTTGGTTAGATGATTAGATAAATCACCAAACTGCATTGCTGTGTCTGCGTGTGTTCAGTTCTAACCTGTAGATGACAAGCATTTAAGTTGTCACGCCAAGAGCCTTGTGAGAAAGTACAACCACTGAACAAGTTTAAATTGCTTAGTTTACAATAGTGTCAACCAAGACGAACATCCTCACAGACTGAGACACTGAATTTGCCCATTTTGCTCTGTCAGGTTGAAGATTTGTCAAAGAGACCTTAAGAAGAATCTGGCACCTTTTGTGCTTACTGAGGTGCCAGATTCTTCTTAGTCTCACTCATATGTCAACTCATCTGCTGCTCCTCCTATCCTGTCTGTCCACCTCCTCCATCTCATCACGTAGCACAAGCAGTAAAATCTCAAGCTGTTCCACCTGTTTTCTCTTCTATCTGCCAGTTACCGTCTCATTCAGGAGCCCAGTTTCAGCTTCACGGTAGCACTTTTGGAGATTTTCTTAATCATTGGTGTACAGTACAGCTGTCGACTGGCCAATCAAATTTTCTGGGCTTCCACAAAAAAAAAACTACAGGACCGGAGAGACTCATGTTTGTGTACACTATTCAGGACTTGTAAAAACTTAAGCCAGAGGTTTCAAACTGCTGGTTCATGGGACCTTTCTGGCCCATATTCCTCCTCTGTCCGGCCCACACTCAATGTAAAAAAATATTGTATAATTCAGCCGGCAATTTAAAATTTTAAATTTTAAAAAAATAATTTTTCTCACCTGAACACTGAAATAAAAATACAATTGTATTAAAAAACCCAACTTTTGATGTTTGGATAAATAATTACAAACATCAGAGGTGAGTGTTCAAGAGGTTTCTGACAAAAGAGCACATCTTGATGCTTTAAATGAAATCAAGAGCAGTTCAAAACTTTGAGTTTCAAAATAAAAGCCCACTGGTAGTGCTTCAATAGACAGAAACCATCAATTTCTTCAATGAGCTTTTATTGTGAAACATTTGTAGGTACACTATATTGTAGAATCCAGTACACGGGGATACTGTGAAGATACAAATCTGCTACTTTCATGCCACAGTAATCAGATGTTTCTTTCTGAACTATTTCAGAAACTCAAATTTTCATGTTTTAACTTAAATAGTATTGAGAATACAAACATGACTGAGAAACATACCTCACAATATGCCCCTCTATCTCCATAAACATTAAAGGAACCTGCGGGACAGGCTGAATCTCCACAATACAGACCCCTTTGACTAATTTAAATGTAGGGCAACTTCAAGCTAAGTGTGCCGTTGTACAACTGTAGGCAGGCCTGTACTTGGTGAAGACAGACACTCTTATCTGCTACTTATATAAAACAGAAAATATGCAGAAATCAAAGGGAAGTAGAAAACAAGAACATGCCATTTGGTTGGTAAATGCAATGAGGATGAAATAGGCAGAAAAACTTAGCAAACTAAAGCATCCAGTTATGGTGTCATGTGCTGAACAAACATATGTTTATATTTATAAAGCACAAAGCTGTCAAATAAGACTGTGGCATTTTCTGCTGTTTTGCTTGCAATCCAGATCCAGATGGTACTGAAAATCTGTCAAGCTGTTACAGCCTGTGTTTCACTTTAATTCCTCTCAGGCATAAATTGGCAGGGGGGGATGTGTGTGTGTGTGTGTGTATCCCTGTTGTGGTATGATGTGTGCATGTGCATGTCAATACTGTGCACTTTAGATATTTAGCTCACTATTCATTGCACAGCACCATCGGGGGAAGTGTCTGATGGGTCCCTAATTCAATCTGCAGTATGACAGTGACTCCAAATCCCAGGGTCACAAAGAAAAAGCATGACGAGTACGAGGAGGTCTGCCGCAGATTAGTATGCATGCCTGTGCAGATAATCTGTGTTCATACGTGTTTCTATTAGAACTTTTGATTCCATCTCACAAGTGCAACTCAGTGCATCCCACCTGCAAGCCACCGTATCCCTGAGCATAACAGTCTGAGGAAGTCAAGCTGAAGTCTGACTGCTGCCTACCGACCAGTAAAGCCTATCATTTACTGTTTGTTGGAAGTGATCACACCTTACCAGAAATGTTTGTCTTGGCTGACTCGAGCCGAAGCTACCAATCATTTTTGATTTGACAGCTTGATCAAAAGATTTATGTCATGTCTCCAGAAAACAATTCCCTAAAGTTACACTTGTATTTTCCACAGTACTCCCTTTCACGTGTCCAAACACGACTATAATCTGTTTTACAGCAACCAGCTCACTTACGGTATATAACGCTGGGCAGTAGATAGTGTTTGTGATTCATGTGGTATGATGCCAGCTGGATGGTTGTTGTTTAAATTCTAGTGTGTGTGTGAAGGCGAGAGACAGAAACAGAAAGCTGGCGTGTACTTTTGTTTATTCGTGGATTACAATAAATTTTCTCGACTTCAATTGCTTGTTTTTCCTTCACAAGATAATATGTACTAGTGTTCTACAACAAGAGTTTACAGATATATTTCAATCTCAAAAGCATTTTAAATGATTTTAATTCGATCTCTCACTGAAGGAATTACAATACTTCGCTTTCCACATTTGACAGTGAACTTTCATTTTCTCTCAGCTTCTCATTTTTGTTATATCAGCCTATCATTGCCTTGGTGGACTCCAGAAATAGTGATATTTGTCAGTCTATCTGTCCAACAGTGCAGTTCAGGGAAACTCAACAACTGACTTTTTCTGGCCTTGGCTACAAATCAGCCTCGCTCTTTGATGCCGAGCTTCAAATTGCTATGCATGAAGCGGATGACGCCGGCTTACCTTGAGGTGTCCCGCATGCATGTTGGCCCTCTGACACATGGACAGAAAATGAGGTAGCATTGTGCGTTCAAGCAGGATGTAGACAGAAACCTTTCTTTTGAAACCGGCGTCGAGCAGATCTCTGAAGATGTCGACATCGGTGAAGACGTCCATCACCACTGCGATTACCTGGAGGTCATGCAAACACATATACGGTCACCAACTCTTACATGCGTGAAAATATGCAAACATGGCATCAGCACATACAGCCATGTTGAGGCAGTAGCTTCAGGCTCGCGATCACTGTGAATATACTAGTATATGTAAACATTATGGTTCAAGTTGTTTTTCAGGTTTGACTAAAAAAAAAGGTTTACTGTGCCAAAGAAAAATCTGAAGTTAAGGGGAGTTAGGAGTGTTTCCCTAGCTCTGTAACTTGAAACTTTCCAGTCAGTCAAATACCACACATCAAACAGAACAGCTGCTGAGAAATAAAACATGTCGTAAACTTGTGGCTTCAGATGAGAGGCAGACACTGCTGATTATACATGCAGGCCGAGCAGTGCTGCACATACCCATGCAAATATCTGGCATAACACACGTTACTCTAATACACTGCTGGTACGGTCGGTGTGCAGCGCTTCTTTCAGTCCCTGATAAAGCAGCTTAATCAAGTTGCACTTTACTCTTGATTGTCTCATTTGGGCAGCAGTCAGTCTGTACTCTGACCTCACACACACACAGCCGCTCATTTATGTGAATATTACAGCTAGAACAGGTACAGCTGGTCAGTGGAATTAGTTATTTAAGAAGCTTGAAACCAACGTGTCAGACCTTTATTCTGCCATAAAAATGAAGGGGTTGGGTGGAGGTACGTGAGAGTCAAAAAGCAAAGGACAGCACAGTTAACACAGTGACTAAGATTTTTACTTATGCAGAGATACATAGAGCCAAACTTAAATAACAATTAGTTGCACTGAAATGAATACTGAAAAATTATGAATAAAGTACAACTGTTATTTCAAAAGAGACTTTTGTTACGTATCAGTGACACTATTGTGGTGGAGCACTACTTGATTATCACTACACCTTTAATTAATTCAATATTTTTCGGCATACTATTTTTTATGTAATTTCTGTCATATATTTGATAAATATACGTACATTATTGTAGCTTTAATGGCAGACCGGGTACAAGCAATTGTGTGGTGAGCACTAAAA
>OOFC01018101.1:0-19164 GCA_900323345.1 Pseudochromis fuscus
GGATGAATTACACAAGTTAAGTAGCCGGTTGAAGGAAAATGAAGTTGTACTGAAGTCGTAAGGAGTCGTGTTGTATCGATTTCCTCCGTCTGAGTGAGACTGAACAACAGCAGCTCTCAGCCCCCGATCAGCTGAGAGTGACGACAACAACAACAACAACAACAACAACACATGTTTGTGTTTAACTGGAGGAACTCCCACCGACTGCTCCCATCGCCCTGACCCTCCGCTCACACTGGTCTCCAACTGTACCATAAACACAGCTCGTAAACCAGGCCAGAGGCGTCCAACACTGGTGACTTCACTGTGTAAAAATGTCCTCCCTCGTGAAAACACACACACACACACACACACACGGAGGGAGGGAGAAGAAAATCATAAAACTTCACAGAGTTGACAATCCTCCAAGAATAAAAATACCCTCCTATAGTGGTGATGACCATATTTGGAAAAGCCAGTTGATGGTGGAGACTCACTGGATGTAACTCAGTGAGGTCTCTCAGGTCAGACGCAGCCTGAAACGCTGGAAACACTCTCACCTTCACGCTCATCTTCATCATGTATCTCCAGCACCATCAACACCTGAAGATCATGAAGGAGGAAACACACAACAACACACAACTCTGTGCAGCACCCACACGACCTGCTTCCACTTTCTGCACCAGCTACTAACAGATACTCAAACGTGATTGGTCAGAATGTGTCATTACATCATCGCTGTGCAGCACACAAATATTTGTACCTACAGCTGACATGTTGTTAAAGGTATTTTGTTAGCATGAGGACAACTTTCAGCTAATTCTTCAGAGGGCACTTTGCATAGTGAGGTCAGTCAGACTAGCCCCGCCCCTAACTCCTCCCACCAGATCTCTGAGAGGAAGAGTTGACTTTATCTGATGACTTGTGGACAAATGTATCGAGTGAATATTTCAGGATTGAAGATGTTTTGAGTTGAAGTCAGTTGGGGCAGCACCTGGTGGCTGCTGGTGGTATTACACTTGTTCTACTTCTCCAGTGAAACAAAGTCTTCTTCTTCTGCTACTCATCATCAGTTCCTCTGAATCCATCCTCCAAAGATCTTTAATAAAGGTGTTATTATCATCAATCTCCCATCACTTTAACATCAGACGCTTGGTTCACCCTCCTGTGTTGAACACCATCCTGACACTGACTCTCTCCATCTGACGTTCTGCTCTTGTGAAGGTGAATCTGTTGGATGAAGATGATGAAGAGCTTCCTGTTCCCTCCACTGAGAGTAGAGCCTGTGCTGTTAGACTGAGACTTCATGAAGAGGCACTTATATCTGATTCTGCACATGTAGGAAGTTTGCTGCAAATATTGAAGAGGAGGAAAGTTTGTGCGCTGCCACAGTGGGATTTGAAGTAAAGTTCATTTTTTCTGAGGTAACATCATTACATGCTCAGTGCAAACTGTGCAGACAGACTCCCAGCGGAGCCACGACGGCAGCGGATCAACGTCCTCCCAAAGACTTTACAACTTCATCTTCATCGTTGTGTCGTCTGGTGTTTGGTGTTGCAGGCATCACACTGGTCTGTAGCTCCATCAGTAACCAGAGCCTTGGTCCAGGTGTCCTGAAGATCTCTACCAGGTCTCCGTGTCCTTATATCCACCATGTCCAGCGTTGTCTTCTGAGGTCTCTGCTCGACAACAAGGAAACTGTGTCGATTGACACCTCAAATAAAAACCAGGTCTCTAACACACCCCAAGTACACGCCGGGAAAAACAGGATTAAATATTTCACAATAAAAGCCTGGTTAAAAAATGAAGAGTGTTTGTCCACTGACATGTTTTTATGTCTAAATGGTTCATTAAAGTGCAGAAGGAGCTGAGCTCGGAGACACTGAAGGTCTGAGGGTCCCGGGTTCAATCCAGGGTTTTGGGACTGGGGGTGGGTCCTTTAGACCAGTGGTCCCCAACCTTTTGGGCACCACGGACCGGTTTAATGTCGGCATTATTTTCACAGACTGGCCTTGAAGGCGTGGCAGATAAATACAACCAAAATAAAATAACATCACCAGCATAAAAAAACCTGAATGTTTACGCTTTGCCGACTTATTTTTTGGGGTATCTGATCACGTGACCGAGACGAGCGTATTGACGTATCAAGAGGCACAGAGGAAAGTTAAGTCGGAGAGAATTTGGTCGTTTTTCAAAATAAAACGTCTTTCAGACTCTAAAAAAATCAATACAACGGAAATTATATCATTTGTTCTTTCTGTGTAGAAAGAACAGTAACAAATGCCTCACGGACCAGTACCGGACCCCGGCCTGGTAGTTGGGTGGGTGGTCCAGTAACTGTGTGGTGGCCTCAGGGTCAAGGGTCAGACCCGCCTCCTCGCCAAGAACCCGTCCAGAAATCAACAGGTGACATCATCCACTGGTCCCAGCTCCACTTACTCAGATTTCCAAATAAATATCATGAAATAAAAAGTCTCCACATTTGTTTGATCTCAGATTCAAACTCCCACGGTGGCAAAGTCAGTCCTGAACTTTCCTGAAGATCACGTCAGATGTTATCTCTCAGCACAGAGGCCGTGGAGAGTTTTCCATCTGGGAATCCAGCGCTTCAATAATCTGCATTTTTCTCTCGCTCGCTTCCCGAGAGGAAACATTAATCGTGTTCTCCGCAATAACCTCAAAGCTTTAATACGCCATGATCCTTTTTTTTTCTTCTTCACAGGAATCCATACATTATCCCACATGGACGGCGGCGGCGGCGTTATCTCACCGCCGGCGCTACATCCGGTTTTCCAATTTCTGCAGCGTTTACGTTCGTATTAAGTTCAAACGGCGTCGAGATAAAAACAGTCAGTAATATTATCTGTGACACCCCGCCAAAATAAAACACACCGAGGAGAGCAGAGGAGAGCAGAGGAGAGGTACATAAAGGTGGTGATGGATAACCAGACAACCTGGGGGTGACGGCAGCATTGTTCACACACACACACACACACACACACACACACACACACACACACACACACACACACACATACATAATGCAGATCATTTACACAGAGATCATTGATACAAACTACACTTTGCAGGTTTTTTTGTCAATAAACTTGAATTTCTAATGTTGAGGCTGATGTATGAATAACAGTGACTGGCTTTAAAATCTTGTCATCTAAATATCTAAAGAGAGAAATGTGCCACTTTGACTGAAGTGTGACTGAGTGCTTGAGGTTAAATGAACTACAACACTAAGCAAATTACTTTGACCATATTTAGAATTAAACTTTTTTTGTCTTTTAATAATATTTTTTCAAGGTCAGCAACCTAAGACTTTTCTTGTACAACTTGTTCCCTGTGCATCTTTAAATCTGAAGTATTTTATTCTATGCCAGCTACAAAGGCCACTATTTATTTCAGAGCTGTTCAGTGAAAAGAGCTTAAAATAGAAGAAAAACTGAAGTCACGACGACATAATTTACTATTTACTTTGCTCATTCCAACACAGCAATTTCATTACAAACTGAAATGTCAAATTCTGACATTTACTTTTGATTTTACATTGCTATAACCTTCATATTAATTGTAAATATAAGGTGTTTCGTTGAAAAATATTCAAAATTTGATTATTTTTGCAGTAAATATATTCAAAGTAAAATAATGAACCGAATTACAAACAATATCAATGTGTTTAATGTGTTAAAAATCTTCAGCTGTCTAATTGTGCCACTGTGTTTTCCAAACCATTTCCTATAATAAATATAATGAGTTCAGAGTGAGTTTATTTATTTATTTTGACACAAAGGCATCTTTAATTGTTATTATGGACCTGTCACTGGTCCTGCAGGACTTCCTGTGTCCACCATGCATCCTCCCACTGGTGCAAACAGGTATGGTAACCTAGCAACAGATGTAACCTGAGCTGTATACCTGTGCAAACGAGCAGCATAGCTACAGAGTCTCCCTTTGTCTGGGTTAGTTTGTCCAGCAACTGTGAGAAGTCTGACTCGCAGGATTACTTTCTCAAAAATTTTAGTGGAGCTATTATAAAAAAGAATAATTAAAAAATGCCATCTCATATTATGCTCTCATACCAGTGGGATGATCAGGCTCTTGTGAAAAAGATATACGACCGCCTGAAAGAGGATGGCCTCCCAGTGTGGATGGATATAGAAGGAGGGGTGACGGGGAACATCAACGACGCGTGAGTACAAGGAGGTTAACACACTTCCAGCATTTATCACTGGCATATGTCACAGACTGATGATGTGTGTGTTTGTGTTTGTGTTTTTCAGGATGGCTGCAGGAGTGGAGGAGGCTGCGGTCATCTGTTCGTTCATGACTCCAGCTTACCAGGCGTCCCGCAGCTGTAAGAAGGAGCTCAACTACGCAGACACAAGGGAGGTCATCATTGTGCCGGTCATGCTGACCAACAACTGGGAGGCCAGCGAGTGGCTGGGACTGATCACTGCAGGCCTGCTCTGGGTGGACTTCAGGTGAGGAGGACAGGTGACAGTTTTTCAAACCTCTTCATCCTCTTAAAAGTTTAACAGGATGAAAACTGGTTTGGATACAAAGAGAATATTTCACCAGTCAAACGTGTTAGTAAATCATCTGTAGGACCCTCAGCAACAATGTCCCATTAAGGTGATTTTAAGTGTGCCTGCCTGGCTGTAACACACTCATCTGAGCTGTTGGCTTCTTACTTTGTGTTGTCCTGTTATCTTGTAGAAATGCAGAAGAGGATGAAGAGCAGTTTGACATGTGTCTCAGGTCTCTGGAGGAGGAGATTATGTTTAATGCCGGTCACCTCCTGACAGTTGAAGAACCTCCAGGAGACGCAGGAGATCAGCCAGAACCAACCAAACCCTGTCTGAAGAAGAAACCCGGCCGAGGCTTTCGTCATGCTCTCTCAAAGCTCTACATCCACGACTCTGGTAGATACAGGGACAAAACACTGACAAACACACCAGCAGTACACAGCACCAAATTTTGATTTGGTTGATGAGAATCTGTTGATAATATTCTGTTCAGAAGAATTTTCTTTTTTTTTTTTTAAAAAAAAAGGGAAATTAAATTGTGCAAAGTAAAAAGTTTTTACCTTTCAAAAGATCATAACATGAGACTCTGTTGGAGGACTTTTTATCCATAAAAGAGTTTTTTTTCTTCTTAGTGTCACCAAGCGCCTGCTCAGCAGAATTGGCTGGGTTTCTTCTAAGAGTATTAACATTGCAAGGCCTTCACCTTACTGTGTAAAAAGCCCTGAGATTGATTTGATGTTATACAAAATAAACTGAATAGAAAAATTGAATTTAAAAACTTCTCTGTTATACAACTGATTTAATTCTGTTGGAAAACACTAAAACTTTTATTTATTGTTAGTAAAATGTAAAAATACTAGAACTTCCCTAAACATACCACACACCATGGATATGAGCCCAGTTTAAGAGCTTAACAAGAGCTGTCTGATATTAGTTTTCACCTAACACTGGTGGTGATAGACTTTAATTTGAAGTGCTCACTTAAATGAAAATACATAAAATATTTCACATTTAAGTGACAGCAAATTTTTAACTATGTAGTTAGCTGTCTTCAGTAGCTATTTTTTTTGGTAGAAAAACCGTTGGATTATCCACATTAATTGGGACACTATTCGTGGAAATGTCTATCATCTGCATTTGTACTTAATTCATGAGCACTCCTGATATTTGCCGCCTGTAACCAGACAAGGGTTCAAATGTATCTTTAACAATGGGTTGTGTCGACCTCACAGGGGAGCAGGTCATCCAGCCGAGCGGTGACAGCAGCAACACGGTGGAGCTCAGCGAGACACCTGGAGATCATTGTTACTGGGAGGAGATTAAAGGAAACGCCTGTAAGACCTACAGGAACGTGGTCACCGGCAGATACCTCGGTAAGTACAGATCCCACCTTTAATCCATGAAAGCAAGAGTTTCAAAAAATGTGGTCTTTATTAAAATGGAGCAAAATCAACTTTCCATTTGAATCCTGTTCCTGTCAATACAAAATATTTTTTATTTTTGCAAAACAATGTTCACTCCACTTTCCCGTTGCAGGGTTTGATCCCAGCAGGAACCAGGTCCACTCTGAAGCCCGTCCTTCTGAATGTGAGGAGTGGCTGCTGTTGGTGGATCAGACAGACCAGAGCCACCAGAGAGCCGTCATCATCAAGAACAAACACTGCGGGAGGTTCCTGGCTGTCCAAAGTGGCAGCTTTATTGGACTAACATCATACAACGAGGACTGCAAATGGTTTTTAGAATGAAGACAAAATTCAGATGTGGTTGCTTGAGGAAAAAAATGACACTCATTGGGTGTATCTACAACAGAAGTGAGGAGAATTAAAAAATAACAATGTAACTGTGACAAGACGAAAAAATAAAAATAATCTTTAGAATCGTTTTCTCTTGAGGATTTCTGGTTTCCAGTTGATTGGGTGACTTTCTTCGGTCTGCAACAAAGAACAAAAAAAAAAGAGTTGTCTAATGATCCATCTGTTGTGTGGGGATCAGCTCAGACACAGAAAAATGTGAGACTGTGACTTACAGCGGTGTCGTCCTCTTTGTAAACTTTGATGGTCTTGTCGGCCTCTGCGGTGATCAGTCGGCTTTCTGAGTTGTCGAACACGCAGGCGAAGATTCCCGACTCGCTGTCCAGAGATCCAGGCTGTACAGCGGCATGAATCCGCTGGAAGTTGTAACCTGTCCTCCAGTCCCACATGTGGATGGTCCCATTGTCGGCTGCACAGTGGAGGAAAAAAAAAAAACCCAAAACGTTTAATAAATCCTGATTCTGAGCTTAATGTGCTTCTAATCCAGTAACTGCAAACATCTGGATCCTGAGGTGAACATTAACCTCAACAGAAAGGATGATGATAGTGTAGCAGCTGGTTATTACCTCCAGACACCAGCACGCCATCAGAGTTAACAGCCAGAGTGTTGATGATGGCGTTGTGGCCCGACAGGTTCTGAATGAAGTTGCCGTCTGGGAACATCCACTGCTTGATGTTATCGGCAGATCCAGAGGCAAATGTGTATCTGTGAAACACACAATGTGTTCATTACAAAAAATCTGTTTGTTGTAGTAGTAACAGTTATAGCAGCATTACAATCCCTGTGTGGTGCTGTCCACAAGCAACTGATGAATCTTCTTTATCAACTAGAAATCAATCAGACTAATAAATCTTTGAGATCTGTTCTGTCATCTTTTCAGATTTTTTTCATTAACCTTTATCTAGCAGAAGTTTCTAAGATAAAGTCATGTCGTTTACTTTGTCTAGATAACTATATACTAATAATACATGACAACAAATATATTTTAATGACACATAATCCCAACCCAGATTACTTTTTTATTTCAAGTCCCATACAGTGAGTTCGCTGACATGACTCCTAAAGATGACATGTATGTTTTAGTTTTAGATCTGAAACAGTGTGACCACTCACTGTCTGGGGTGCAGCACCAGAGTTCGAACAGATTTCTTGTGGTTGGTCAGAGTGGCTCTGGTTTTCCCAGCGATCAGATCCCACAGCCTGATGGTTGAATCGTGGCTGCCTGCAAAAATCCATCATGCATCAGTCAGGGATTGATGGCAGAAAGACAACTGATAGGCTACAACTTCAGTGTGTGCACTAACTTGATAGTAACACTTTATACTTTATACTTACCAGTGATGATTTGTGGTTCTGCAGCCTGACATCTCACTGTGGCCACAGTGTTGGTGTGACCTGTTAGTGTGTGCACGTTAGCTTTTGTCCTGATGTCCCACACCTGCACGGACGAGAGGGAAATCCAGTTAATTAAGTAATTATTTAACTCAGCACAGACTCAGGCTATATACACAACATTGTATATGACTTATTGTTGAGCGTCAACAACATAACCACGGCAACTGAAAATGCAGATCTCTGCTTAGTTCAGGACAAAATGAGTTTGTCGTTAGTTATTAAACCATTGTTCTATTGTTTTGTGAGGACTATACAAGATGCTGACATCTGATAGCGAGAAATTCTTCACGCTGAGAAAAGGACTGATAACTGCCTGAAACCTCAGAGGCCAGCAGCAGACCATGTCCACTGATGCATGAAAAAGAAAGAAGAGAAAGCACACAGACCTCCACCAAGGCATCATCCAGCTGTACTGATGCTACAAACTGAAGACTGGTGCCCTCTTGTGGTGAAATAGCAACACTCTCTAATTAAAATGTAGAGATTTATTCCTTTGGTAACATCGACAAGATCTTTTCAGTAGTTTTTCTATAATATTGCAAACAAACAAGAACATAACTATCTTGGTGAGAAGTAATCAGTAACTGTAATCTGATTTGTTTCGACTCTCCTCTTTGACAAAACTCTGAACACACTGGTTAATGTTGAATCCATGTGACCTCTTATGGCTTCAGTTCCCTCATGTTACTACAGTGTGGCTCCACATTGAAATAACTAATAAAATACAACAGTTAATGTTCCTCCTTGTTGCTATGGACACAGGAAATAGTGAACACATGACCCATTAACCTGACAAGTTCATCTATCTCAACACTGCCATGCAGAGTAGATGCTTACCCTCGCTGTGGCATCTCTGCTGCACGTCACAAGCACATCGATGGTTGGATGCAAGTCCAAGTCATATACAGCACTGAGGTGCCCGTGGTAATGCCTGATTACCTAAAACACAGACAGATATTGTCAAGAAGCTTCCAAAAACACCATAAAACACAACTGTTTGATTTTGTGTGTTGACCCCCCTCCTGCCCACAGACTTGTTTTAACATTGTACCTTGTTGTACTCCAGATCCCAACATTTGACCTGTTTGTCTTCTCCACAGGAGAAGAGGTAAGGGCTGCGGCTGCTGACTGCCACACCACGTACTGTACTGATGTGTCCAGTCAGAGACAGTTTGAGTTTTCCACTGGCCAGGTCCCAGATCTGTCAACACAAACAGTATTCAAGTTATTAGGATCATAGCAGAACATTTCTAACAGTCTCGCCTTAGGGCACCTTGAACCTGAACCTTCATAAAATCCTTTAATTCATTTAAATAGGACAAAATATCTATGTATTAAAAACAGTAGAGAGACAACGATAACAGTTTGGATAACAGTGATTTATCTTGTATAAAAATAATTCCTATGGGGCAAGAAAAATAAAAATAAAATGCACATTTTTATTTTGTTGCCATTTCTACTTCTATTACCTTCTATGCTCAAACATCCTGTTACAATCTTTCACTGCATCCCAGCCTTAGTCAGAGACTATAAATTGTCATCCTATGAGTACACTGAAATAACTGAATGTCCTGACAGGACTCAACTTCAGTTTGTTGATGAAGACAATGAGATGGGACATTGAAAGCTCTTGGGATATAGGGTTTATATTGTATTTATAAGCTAAATAATCATACAAATGTCATCCATAAATCACCATAGTTGCCATTTGTTATAAGATTTTTACTTTCTCTAGATAGAGTAATTCATCAAAATAAATAATGTATAACAAGAACTGAAAAAGAAATTTCCAGCTTTCCTCACCTTTATCGTTCTATCAGCAGAACCTGTGACAAACCACTGATTCCCAGGCTCCACAGCGATGGACCTCACCCAGCCAAGGTGACCACTGATGACCTTCAAGATAAAATATACAGCAGTTTAAACACTGGACATGTGGCAGACTATCAGTGTGTCACAAGTATATACAAAAACAACAACAATAATTATTTATATTTACCCGAAACAGTTTCCATGGAGGATGCCAACTGGGTTTGGGCATTGTTGGTGCTCTCCTCATGAGCGCAGAGTTTCTGGTGGCACCTCCTTCCATGAGTGACTGAAACAAGCAAATTATTTATCAGCTCTGCAAGTCCTCCAAAGACATGAAGATAAATCAGGGCTCGACTGAGTGCTGTGACACACAGTAAACCTACCATTGCAGTCGACTGAGGGTGAACTCTCTCTGCTCCTCCTGCCTGTCGATGGATGTCTCCAACACTGGCTGCAGTACGGCTGGCGTCCTGCCTAAAATGATCCAACAGACAAAGCAGGGTATATATGTGGACAAGATGTGTCATTTACTTAATCTCAAATGGTTATGTCCAATTAAAACCAATATCTGAGTCAGCTTATGACGAGACAAAGTTTACCTTGCTTGTGATGGTGGTAAAGCCAACGCCATGGAGTGTACGCCTCCTTCACTGGGATTCCTGTGCATCTTTGTGTCAGCAGTCAAAGCAACTCCTGTTGGGAGAAAATCACTGTGATTAACACTGGAATAATACTGATAGAGTTCACCGAAAGGTCAAAAAACAATTACACATTTTGTTGAATTAACAGTATTTACCAGGTCCAGAGGGATAAGCATGTGTTCCTGCAATCAGGTATTCTGGGTCATCACCTGAAACACATATTCAGAAAAACAAGAAAATTACCTTAAAATCTACCTAAATAAACTACAACACACTCTTAAGATATCATGCCATCATCCCGAGTGTGACATGCAGTGTTAGTTTCCTGCTCACCCGGCTGTGTGTAGCTCTGGTGGCTGACCAGGCTGCCTGGAAGCTGTGAGACTCTGTCTTTTCCTTCCTTCAGGACAGGCATGTGTAAAACTGCACCATACTCTGTTTTCAGTTTCACACCCATCTTCACGTTGTGGCTGTAAACACAGGAGACAGTGATGTGTTTTACTGCAAAATCCTTTAGGTGCTCAATCTATCAGGTGAACGAGCATTTTATTGGACATAATGCATAATCATAGCGCACACTTCATTGCTGTGAACATTAGCTGGAATATTTGGACAATATGGATGACCTCTTCTGTTACTGAATGTGCAACTTAGGATAATGCTAATATAACTGCAAAGATAATAACTTTGTGGAATGAGCAACTCATCTGCTTTTGGATAATCTAGGTAAAAAAACAAAGATACATCAGTGCTGCGATGGAAAAACTGCTGAACATATTTCATTGAATCTGTTTTGAGAGACAGTGTATCACCAAAGGAACAAAAGATTACATTTTAGGCAAGATCAGAAACAAATTCTGATGTCCCATATAATATCCGTCTCTAGCGGGCAAATGTTTTAACAACATAGTGTTGCTATTTCACCACAAGAGGACAACATTGTACAGTGTATCAGTGAGTGAACAGTTTCAACAAAATCTGACTATGATAAGCTTTAAGAAACTATGATTTATCACATGATGCAAGACTGCATTAGTTTTAGTTTGTTGCACCTGATAAACTGACTGTTTGGCAGCATCATGAAATGTCCTCATTCACTGATGATACTGTCAAGCTCTTACTTAAAGTGACTCTTTCCAGCAAGATGTTCTACAGGAGGCTGAACAATGATGAGTTTAAATCAGTATTTCTGCTCATTTTCTTCTGTTGAACAAACCTCCAGCTACTAGACGGATCTATCTTCTTTATAAATGTGAGTTACTTATAATCATAAAGACAAAGACAACTTCATTTCTGCTCTGTGCTGACCACAGTCCTGCCTGGAGCTGGATTACATTAACACTGAAGACCAAAACTTTAAAATTTTTATTCTACTTATAAACACATTTATATATTAATGTAAGTATTTTATTTTATTTTTTTACCTTTCATCGTCCAGTGCGATGGATTTGGCATGATCGGACACAAACATATCATGAGTCCTTTTAAGAGATCTGAAGACCAGAGTGTGGACTGAGTGTTTCTGGACATCCTGTAAAAGATAATAGTTTATTAAACACGTGGTACTTAACTGGCACAAAGACGGCAACATTTATGAGTCCATCAAAACTTTAATAAAAACAAGAAATCGTACACGTTAAGTCGTTCCAGCAATTAGCCGGGCCCGACAATGTGTACATTGTGCAGTATGTAGGCGGGAGCAAAGAAAGAGCCTCAAAGGACTTAAAGCATCGTCTTACCTCAGTCATTGTGGTGAGAGAGTTACAGATGGTGTATCACAGCCGAAGAAAATATTATATTTTCAGTGAATACAGCTTGGTCGCGCTCAAAAATGTATCTCAAACGCAAAAAACATGACCACCACTGCCGACTAATGACCCGGTGACCAGGAAGTAAACAACGACAAAAGCAGCGAGGAATGAGTCAGCGCCCTCTACCGGCCAGGAGGCAACTCTGCTCAAAACACCCAGAACCTGTTACACTGTTATAGATACAATAGTTTCATTGATCCTTAGCAGGGAATTATTTGGTTACGACAACAGTAACAGCCAAAAACAAACAAACAAAAAATTTCAGGATGACCACAAAAACACTCCTCAATTTGAAATAGTTATTGTATCAAAACTTCAATGAATGTTACTACTGTAAGGTTCAGAAGTAAATGGGAATTTAGAAAGAGGGAATATGGGCTTGAACAGTGGAGTGGTTTCATGTGACAGGAAATGAGCTAATTCATGTATTTGAGTTGATTTGTTGAAAAATATATATCTACAGTGTTTACCCAAGTTGTTATTTACAGTTATGTGGCAGAATTATTATTTACACATTTTTCATTTGTGTTGTACAGGCAGCTAAAATAATGTTGCTGTCTGCTGTTCTGAATCATGTGCATTTCTCCTAACACTTTAACATCGGTGGCTACAACTAATAAAGTTTCAAGTGGTTTTATCATAGACACTTGCTGTACACCCTCCCATGTGAAAGTCATGCTCAGTCCAGATGTTTTGCAGCATAATTGTGTGTAGAGTTTCATTGATTTGTTCTTGCAGATTATCCAGAGTCGTGGGTAGTGGAGGTATATAAACTTTGTCCTTGACATGTCCCCAAAGGAAAAAGTCTCAAACAGTTTGGTCTGGTGATCTGCAACTTTTAACTATTCAAAATCGAGTTGTGTTTTGTAATTTGGCAAAATATCTCCCACAGAAATAGAATTCTTTTAAATATTTTTGATGAATTACAATGAATGTGATGTCTCAGGGATCACAGCTGTTACATTCCCAAAGGAAATGTCTGTATTTTGTGTGTATTGTGCTGCTGCTCTGTAGGCCCCAGACCTGGATCCTCCCTCTGTCCTGTGTTTTTCATGTTGTCACTGGGGACTTCAGTCCAGACAATCAGACAGACAATCACCAAATCAGCCCAGGTGGAAGAGTATGAGGGGCTGCACTCCTTTGTCTCTCTGTCTCATGCTGTTGTCTGCTGCGTCTGTGCTTCCATGTTGTTATGTTTCTGTTAACTTTACACCTGATTTCAAACTCTCAGCCAGGAAGCCCTGTAGGGCCAAGCTGCTATTTTGTTGTTGAACCCTTTCTCCTGCTTTTGTGTTTGTCAGGATGTTATTAGTTCTGTAACTTTTTTTTGTATTAGATCTAATGTGGTTTTGCTTTCTAGTTAGGGACTGATTTGTTTGCTATGTTGACCTGGGCTTGACTCCTGATTTTCATCACTTGGTTTTATGATACTCTCTGTTCCCCTAGATCTCTTTGGGGAAGGCTGAAATCTATTTTGCCTAATTCTTGTGCCAGACCATGTTTGCCCAACAGAGTACACTGATTAATGGTTGTCCAAATCTAACAAAAAGAACCAAATTGGTGTAATGTGTGTGTTGCTATGTTGTGGCATGGTACAACCAGACAATCCAAATCCTATAAATTCTCCCTGTTACTTTTACTTAAAAAAGGCCAAGATTGAAATCGCCTAGCTTTGGGGATTGTGGTGAACTGGTGAGAGTGCATATATGGGCTTTTCACAGTTGTCCTCATTTGTCATTTGGCACAACCATCTGCCATGAGTCATGTGGAGTTTGGACTCCACAAGTGAGTATCAAGGTGACTGTGATGATGCGCAGGGACAAGTACTAACAGTACACAATGCAAAATAAATAAACTGAGCAACTGTGGATCAAAACAAACAGCAAATGGAACATTGTGATAATCCTGCCACAGTCACTTGGCTGATAGCTGGTTCTCATGTCCTGAACTGTACTGAGAAAAAACCCCTCAGAAAAACAGTTATGACATAAATTATCTAGGCCACTGAAACACTGACATCTCAGTCCACAACCTGTAACAATCTCCTTCTCCTTTGCACTTTTGTCCACTTACTCAAGTATATAGTGTCAATATTGTTAATAATTCTTTATTTTTCATTTCACTCTCATCTGCCGACCTCATGTACTCATCATCCTATTCATATTCTTAGTACTTACTGATCAATGTAAAAGGTCAAATTCCTTGTTGCACACATACATGGCAAATGAAGCTGATTCTGATATTGAATGGATAATAGCAAAACCACAGTGTTATATTTAATCATTGAGGACAAATGTAAAAAAAATACATAAATTTAGTCTTTTTCAAAGGTTCAAAGGATCTTTATTGTCTTTACTATTCCACATTTGCACATGGACCCTGGTCCCGGTTTCAGTCATTCAAAGACAATATAACTAAACTAAAATAAGAACAACTCCAAAATATACACTATACATAAATAGATGTGCATTGGACCTTGAGTTGGTGCAAAGAGAACAAAAAAAACATTTGGCTCTGAGGTATAGTGGTTCACACTTTTGTTGTTGTTTTTTAATGGAAAAAAGAGCGTAGTGCAAAAGTGCAGCAACTGAGGTGGTTGTAGCACTGCTTTGTGTGTGTGTGTGCGTGTGCATGTGTGTGTGGGGGGAGGGGGTGGTCATGGTGGATCAGAGTCTAGCAGAGGTGCTCAATCCTGGTCCTCGAGGGCCCCTATCCTGCATGTTTTAGATGTGTCCCTCTTCCAACACACTTGATTCAATGATCAGGATCATTATCAGGCTTCTGCAGAGCTTGATGATGAGCTGATCATTTGAATCAGGTGTGTTGGAAGAGGGACACATCTAAAACATGCAGGATAGGGGCCCTCGAGGACCAGGATTGAGTACCACTGGTTCAGCAGCTTCAGGGAAGAAGCTGTTTTTCAGTCTGATGTTTTGTGAATGAAAACACTGATTATGCTTCATAAATTCATACTGTCATATTTTCAAGTGCCCCGAGGTTCTCTGGCCAGGCCAATCCTCTTTAATTACTTACAATTTTGAGACAAAAATTACTGATGTGTTTCATTGCTTTAATGCAAATGGAGTCATCCATCTTTTAAACCTGACATTTCATTTCTTTAAGAGGTTTTGCATGTATGCCAGATCACTAATGATATTTAAAAAGACCTACATTTTAATATAAACGGCTGCTATCTTCCCATGTGAGCATGCCTGGTAATTATTATTCATTGAAATATGACCTGACAGCCCTGTAGATTGTGATTAAATCAAATCAAAGCCTCTGGAAAAAATGCTACGCTTGAAAAACTTACTGTCCTTTTGTAAAATACTAGAGTTATTTTGGTGTTGAGTGTTGATTTTGATATGACAGAATAAACAAAGTGGACAAAAGATTAAAATTTAAGATGATTTATTTCAGGATTTTTGTCCTGAGGGTTCGTTTTATCTCCATTGTTTAAAAAGAAGAAGATGAAAAAAAACAGCTGCTTTCCATATGGACTTTATGAGGCTGTTTTTGTTTTGCTTCAAGCTGATAGCAAGCAGAGTCCAAAGACTGCCCAGTGAAGTCATGACCAACCATATTCAATAAAGACAAGACCTTTATTAAGTGCTCCACACACCAGTGAGGAAGAGGAGGAGAGAAATGTGAACCACCTGCTGGGTCAGATCACTAAAACACCACAGAAAGACACATCACGAAGGCTGAATTTTTCCATGGAGGCGTTTTATTTGATCAAAGGTGGTTTCACGGCTGTTTTACTGAACACATTAAATCTCAAACATTCACTGACACTTTTTAAGAACCCAGTCCACCAAAATCTTTCACACCGGTCTGCTGTCCACCGGTAGCTGTGAGGCGGCTCAGGGGGATGAGCTTCATGGTGGTCTCTTTCAGGGAGTACCAGCGGTTGTGCCATGTGACCCAGATAATGCCGTTGTCGTAGCCAAATTCACCTGCATCCTTCTCTGTGTACCTGCCACCTGGATACGGACAACAACAACCAGTTTAGATTTTACCAACATCTATTCAAAGAGCAAAATATTTGGTAGTGGTTTTAACCAGAGGGTCTTACCCTGGTAGTATTTTCCATTCAAATGCGCAGCGTGACATCTGTTCATCCACCAGCCAGAGCCGTCCTGCAAAGCACAGTTGCCATCATACTTGTCGTTGTCCTTGTCAAAAGTACTGAACTGCATGCCGTTGTGTGATGTGTAGAATCTGTCACTGGGGTCGTCTCCAAAGTCAAAGCCATTGAAAGCGTCTCCTGCGTCTCCAGCCAGGTAGAAACCGTAGGTCAGACGGTACATGTCGGCCTCTGACCCCAGCCTGAACATGGTGTAGTCAGCATACCTACAGGAGAAGAATGGAGGGTTCAGTGTCACAAAGTTTCTGGTAACAACTGCTGAGTCACTTTCTGCCTCTTCAAAGGTAACCTCAATATCATATGGGGTCATGTTTGCCTTGTCAGCAAGTCCCTCTGCTCACTTCTTACATAATCTGTTATCTGTGTGTGGGTGTGTGTGTGTGCGTGCTTGTACCTCTTGTTGCCGTCCCAGTCAACCAGCTCTATCCTCAGCACAGTCGGCATGTTGGTGGGGGCAGACAGGTGATGGATCTTCTCGTTTCCGAGCCAGAACTCTGTGGTGTCGTCTGGGGAGAGGTAACCGAAGCCCTCCTTGTACTGGATCCAGTCCTTGTGGAAGTCCACGCTGCCATCACGTCTCTGTGGACATGAAAAAGTGATGAGAGTCAACATTCGCTTTCTTGTTTCGGCACAAATCCTTTTAGATATAAAGGCCCGTTACACAAAATAATTGACGAAAGGGACCTTGTTGAAATTATTATTAAGGGGAGGAGGGTAAGAAGAGAGTCTCATCTTATTTTATTTATATATACACTTATCACTGATTGCAAAAACTACAATATTCATATTTAAAAGTAGATACATTGTGTTAAATTTTTAAGATTTCCCTTTTTCTATCAATAAGTCATTTTCATGTTATTTTGAGATATTTTAAGTCAAATATTTTCGTTTAGTTGCAATAAATTAATCATTCAGTGTGAGATGAGGACAGTAAAGACAGATTTTCCTCGATGGTTACAAAGATGCATACCCTTTGTATTACTGTGAAGCCGCGTCCAAAGCTGTCAATCTCACAATAAACCAGGAACTGCTCAGTTGCTGTTGCTGGCTTCACGTAGTAAAGACCGCTGGTGGTGGCGCCTTTGTTTGCAACATCCTGGCAGTCTGATTGGGAAACAAAATGTAGTAACATTTATATGGTTGAGTCCTTGAACAGGTGCAGTTTAAAATTAATTCCAGCTGAAACCGTAAGAGCATTTTTAAAATATGGCAGAACTACATATCAGATCAATACATCAGTTGGAAAATTTAGCTCACAACATATTAGATCTAGAATAAATATGTTTACTTTGCAGAGTATTGATTTTAGTCCTTAGCTAAACACTAACCAAGGACAAATGTTGTTCAGATGAAGCAAAGTTGAGAAACGTCTTGTGTAACAGAAATGGCCTGAGGGTCACAGTTTTTGTTTGTTTTTTTTACCTGTTCCCGTGATGGTTTGGATCTCTCCTGTGTCTTTGCAGGGCTCGTTGCATTTCTGCTGCAGCTGGACGGAGAGTTGTTTCAAGTCGGCCATTCTTCTCTCGTTGGTTGAGAGTAAATTCTGCAGCTCACTGGAAAGAGGGAAACAAATATGAGTTGTGACAGATATGAGTTCATACCTCAGTTTCATACCCAGACGTCAGACACCTAGCAGTGGTAATTACACAATAATGGGCCCCAAGATATTTTACATAACAGATGAAATAAGAATCAAAAGAATAATAAAAAAGGAAAAATAAATATTTAAAGTCTCTACACTGTAAAAAATATGTAATTTAATTTGTTTATTTATTTATTTTTGGTGTTAGAATAACATGGGTTACTACAAATAAATATTAAACTCCATTTCTTAAAAAAATGTAGTTTAAAAAAAATCAAATGTATTATAATTTCACTAATATATTTTTGATCTAAAATGTAAAATTGTTGCACTAAAGCTTAAGACTGTATTTATTAAAAAAATGATGTAATTAGTTAAATTTAGCTTAAAATAAAGCATTGGCTCTGTTTTTGTTTTACGTAGATTTTCACAGACATCTTGTAGAATTATTATATTTTATAATTAATTATTATTAATCATCAAAAAAAAGATTTTTAAAAATCAGTGTCATTGTTTCTACATGTGTAAATACAATTTATTAAACTTTAATAAGCCAAAACTAAGATTAAAGCTTCAAGCTGTTTCTTAATTCTGGAAATCTTCTCTTATTTGCTGTATATATGTGTGTGATATTTTCTGCTACCAGAAAATTAACTTTTCTGTCTTTTAAAGTTTAAAACAGTTTCTAAACGGTGCAGGTTTTTAGGGGGCGATGCGTGGGTGGCAGATCAGCTGACCTCTGGTGTAAGTGCGTGGGTGGGAAGGTCGGTGTGCAGTGACCTGAGAGCGCAACATCAATACTACCATGCAAAAAAGTTCAATTTCAAGTAAAACCTTTGCATTCAAAATGTTTCAACGTGAAAGTATCCCATGGCTTCTTTTACAGAGTTACATTCAATATTATTTTACATGAGAACTTTTACTCTTCAATAAACACTGTCAAATTAATCTAACTGATAGAAAAACATGTCAATACTTCAAATTCCCCATTAAGTGATTTATTACTGTCCACCACTGAGTAGAAATGTGTTAACTTACAATATTTGCTGCTCCTGTGCAATTATGGTCTTTTCATATCGGTGGATGTCCTCCAGCATGCTTGAGGACTTTTTGAAGTATGAATCTGAAAGGAGAAGTGAGCTGGTTTGATAATACTTTAAATATAGGTGTTGATACAATTTAATTTTTACCAAATATAGTTTGTTACCTGCTGGGGAACTCTTCTGTGCTGAAAGAGTTGAATCTTTCATAAAGACAATTGTCTCATCTGACCCTTGAGTCAAATTGGCAATGGTTTCCAATTTATCCTGCATATCGTCCAAGTCGTGGTCCACTGATGACATATACTTTAACAGGTAATCAGCCACTCCACACGTAGTAGGACAGTACTTTCCCTAAATATAGACAGAACATGTTAAAACATGTATGATAATGTGCTCATAAATATGTA